>WAAD01039189.1:663461-693439 GCA_013389945.1 Fregata magnificens
CCCCGCGGTGCCGCTCCGGAGCGGGCCGGGAGCCGGGCCGCCGGCAGCCCCCCCCTCACCTCCCTCCCCGCTCAGCTGGAGGGCATCTGCAACAAACCCACCAAAGTCCCCCTTCTTCGGGGAAAGTAGCCCCCCTCCTCCCCCGAACAACAAAAGTTTGGCCTTGTGCAGATTCACTCGCGCAGAGGCGGGATGGAGGTGGGGGGTGGTTTTCCTCCAACTTTGGTGTTTTGTTTTGTTTGGGTTTTGTTTGTTTTTTTTTTTTTTTTCCCCGGGAGTTTGCGCTACTTTTCAAGCTCCCGCCCCGCCGGGGTTGGAGGCAGCAAAGCCCCGCGGAGCATCTCCGCAGCCGCGGCCAGCCCGGGCCGTGGCCGTACCCCGGCTGGGAGGGAGGGAGCCGGCGAGCGGGCGGCTTCAGCCTTCGGAAACATCTTCGGTGGGAGAAGCGTTGATTAAAGAGTGTTCCCTAAACGCGGGAACCAACCTCACCGGAGCCTGATAATCTATTTTAATCCTCGTGTTTTGGGACCGAGGCTACTAGGAGAGGAAAAAGAATCTCCAAACAGTGCCCCGCTCCCACCCCAGATATCTTCACTTTTGCACTGATCTGGTGCATTAACAGTAATACCAAGGAGGAATGCAGCAGCTTTAACTTGGACTTCGGCCAGACTGGGCTTGTTACTTGATTTGTTTTGATTTCTTTGGCTATGGAATTTATCAAAAGTTTAAAACACAACCAGATGCCGCTGGGGAGGGTCACAGCGCTGTACCCTAGAGCAAGCTGAAACTCGCCGTATCATCAGGGTATCTGACTCCGGCAGGATTATGGCCAGTACCATGGCAACCGCATGCCACATCAGCCCCCAGCTTCACTTTCAGTCCCTTGGGCAGTGTTAACATCTGCCAGTGGATTTGCCCGACACGCAGCCCAGGTCCGGGCAAGTGGAAAATGAGCTTTATGCCACTCAGAAACCTTCCTCTTCTAGCCTGTGCAAAGCAACCTGGCTGGACCCCAGGCTCGATACCACAATTTTAATCCTAAAAACCTGCTACTAATTTGGGTGCCTTCTGTCTGAAAGTTTGCACACCTCTTTTTTGGGGGGATGGCATTAGAAGTCTGATGTTTGAGGGTGACAACTGGCTCCCCGTGCACCCCCAAATCCCATTTATTCCAGTCAGATAGGTTGGGGAGGACTGCGAGGCAACAGGTTATTTTGCCAAACACCAACATTGCAACTTTTTTTTTGGTCAAAGGCTAGCACTAGCATGCACCCACTATCTCATCCAAAGAAATATCCTCCTCTCCCCACGGTACGCGTGCAGTCCGTGCTGGCACGGACCCAGTGCAACCTTACCCCATTACCCCGTGCAGAATTTTGTACTGAGAGGATTTTCATTGCACCTACTATGAAGAGCACTCCACAATGGAGAGAGGGGCTTTGGTTACCAAAAGTAGGAACAAACCATGTCTTTGATCTCCACAAAACAAAGCCCATTGTATTCCCAGGTTACTTTACGGAAAGATGACCTAGCAGCTTGGGAGGTGAGTTAGAATAGGAGGGGTTTGGATGGACCGAAAAGAGAATCTGGCAAAAAAAATTAACATTAGATATGTTCTAAATTCTTGCTGCATAGTTGCAAACATGCGTGCATCCAGACTGTTGGCCAACAACATTTTGAAAATCAAAAGAAGAAGGAATTAAAGGATTAATTCAGAGCAGTTATGTGGTTAAGAAGGACACTTTTTCTTTCTAGAATTCATACGTCTCAATCCTTTAGAAGATAGCAGTTTTTAAGCCTGAATGGAAACTCCTCCTTTTTGTCAGAAGGATGATGGCTGGTGACGGCTGGAGGTTTTTTTGAGAACTTTGAGTCGGCTTTTACATTATCTGACTGCTGTAGCTCATCCATCCTTCCTTCTCCTGCTCTGCTCATTGAACTGCCCTCTCTTAATCTTCCATAGGTGTCCGAGATTAAATAGACGACGGAATGACTGACATTCGGTATACATAAAAGAACCAAAATATGAACAAGGGGTCAAAGTGCAGCTCTTCCCTCTGGTCTTCCCTCCTGCTCTTGTACAACTTGATGGGGATGAAACCAAGTAGGGAGATAAAGATATATGACAAGGTACACTTACTGTACCTTGCTGTACCATGAGTGTGTGGATATAGAGGATACATTAAAAAATGTTCTGCACTAAGAGAAGAGGGTTTTTAATCACAATTTTTAAAAAAGCTCTCACAATGATAAAAGGTTGACATACCACCATGTCCAGGATTGCTAATCTGGGATCTGTCCCACTTCCGTTAGGTCAATGGAATGAACCTGATTAACCACAGAGGAAGTTAGACTAGCCTCAAAAGGCACAAATGTGGCTTTTAAAATGTTTGATATAGTTCTGAAAGAGGACTGCAATTTTTTATTAAAGAAGATACTTAAAGAAAACGGTTGAAAAACCAATGGGGGATGCTCCATTCTGTTCTGTTCATGTCCATAGGATTTATTTCTATAAATCTTCATAGATCCTCATGATAAATTAAAAGGCCCATTCGAGTATTCCAAAGGATATGCATGGGTGGAAGCTACCAGAAAAAATTCACATTTAAATATGCTTCTCTTTTAGAATGAAGAAAATGATTACATGTAGGATGATCACTAGGAGGTAGAGGCCTAAAAATTATGTTTCATGCAACTCATGTCTTTATGATGTCTGGTTTAAGTCCAAGTGGGAAGTAGTACATGATCAGTTCTGTCCTGATTTAAACAGCTGTACCAGCTCTGGGGTCAATGTAGTTGCACCAAGTCCGAATGCACCTTGAATCTACAGAACATAATTAATCACAATGATATTTAATAAACTAACAATGTCGTGTGCAATGCTGGTTCAGAATTTTCTAGGAGAATGGGGAAGATTTTTTGGCACAATACATTGACTTATTTTTTTAAAGTAGCCCTTTCACTTGGGGGAAATCGTAACTGCGCGTAGACAATGAGACAATACTCATCAGGATGATATGCAGCTCTGATTCCTATCTGCCTCCATGTATGTGTTGTCTCTTGTTTAAAGCTTCAGTGGTAAGTTCCTTGAGGCAGGTGCCATCTTCCTGCATTCGACATTTTGATTAAGCCTCATTTTATTTTTCCTCTCTCCAAAGTATATCCAAAGCGTAACTTCAATGCTAACTTCCTGATAGCTGCTGCTTTTTTCTTTTCCTTTGTTCTTTTTTTTTTCTTTTTTTTTTTTCTTTTTTGCACTGGAAGGATCCATTCTTGCCAGATTTAATCTATATTGGATCATGAATATTGAGCTCATGCCGTAAGCTTTTCTAAGGTTTTTCTGTGATTATGAAAGGATGCTTCCATGCCACATCAGCAAAGGAGGTGGTACTTTTATTTACTGCAAAACTGGCCTGGAAGCCTGCCTTTCATTTCAGAGAGCATGCAAGATCTTATTCAACTTTAAACACAAAGTGAAACGTCCTGCTGAAACAGGACCTTATTCAAGTGACTACGAACACTGAAATTACTGCTCGTAAAATGATAAGTGAACCATTTGAATGTGCATTCACCATGAACTAGGAATATACATACCTGTCTTAGTTGAAGGACAGAAGCTTCTTCAAAACGCACAGAGCCCATCGTGTCCGCACAGTTTTCAAGAAGTGTCACGCTTGCGGCTGCTCTTGCCAGACCCGGCCCGTTCTTGAACGGTGACAGGTCCCCTCTCCCATTCAGATCTGAAACAGAAAGCACATTTTGCTCTAAGAGTAGGAGCTCCAAGCTCCGGTGACCAAACTACAGAAAGTTTAACATGAAAAACTCAGGTCTGGGTCTATGCCTCTCACAGTGTTTCCAGCTGTAGAAAAGAAACAGTACGTCGTGCTTACATGGGGAAAGGAAAATAAGCGGCATTGCAGAAGCATCGCTCTTTGGCACGGATGTGAAAATAAAATGCACAGCTTCTGAAGGTCAGTCTTTTCTCATGGTCCTGTGCAGTTTCTCATTCTTTATTCCTCTTCTCCCTATCTATCTAACCGCAGCCCCCTCTGCCAGCGAGGGGATGGGCTACAGGGCTCTGCCTACCTGGGGGTTTGAGAAAGAAGGGCAGCACACCAACCTGGCCGGACCGCTTCTGGACTTCATCTGTTCCCAGCAAAATGCTTGATTTGATGAGGAGCCAGGTAAGAATTTTCTTGCCCAGGGTTGATTGGGTTACTCAAAGTGTGTTGTCTCCTTAAGAGGGAGGAGAGGAGAGCAGGGAGTGGGATGCACAAAATAGTAACTGGGGTACCTGTACGTGGCATTGTGTGAATAACTGCAAATGACTGGATTTGGCAATGTGCAGAAAGAAAAACTCGGCCATTGGTATGAAGTTAATGAGATCTGTTGCAAGCTATATTTGTATTTCATCAGGGAAAACTATGGAGAAGACTTTTCAATCACTCCAGGAAGAGAAAATTTGTTGGGTTTTGCAGAAAAACAGAATCCCTATCACTACAAAATGTATAATCTGGTGCTTTACACATTATACTATATCAAATGTACACACAGTGTATCAGTGTATATATACTGATTAATAATTTGCACTAATTTGCCCTGATGTTAGACTGCTAAAACATTACCTACAGTGGCCAGTGATTCTAGTAAAAGCTTTTGCTTTCTGCCCAACAAAAAACCTTTATCCATTTAACCTTTACAGTTCCAGAAATATAAATATCGATTAGGATATCCAGTGCTTATCTCATCCAAGCCCAGATAAAGAGTCCCTGATGAAGCTGGAAAGGAAATCCCAATTCCTAGACCCAAATTCAGGCTACTAGATAGTGCTGTTTCAAGAAGAAATCCTTCGTCGGAGCTCAGTCTTCTTTCCGCTGCCCTCACTTTCAGGGTATATAAAGTGTTTGAAAACATCTCCCCTTATTTGCTTTTGTAAGTCACTTTTTCCAAGTCTTTTGGAGGAATTGCGAATCTTCTAGATGACATTTCAGCAAAAGTGTGGACTATTGTACTAGTCCTAGTTTTAGGAGGCTGTAAAGGAATAAAAAGATTAGAAACAAAAATATTACCATATCATCCACATCTCAGAGTTCTTGTGTACTGAGGGCCCCTTTCTCAAGATAACATCTGCAAGGGTTGCAGAACGACAGCCAAAGTTGTATAAATGCTAAGAGTTGTGGAAGGGGCTTCTAATTTTCAGTACTCACATTTTCAGAGGTAGCCTACCTTCTTTGAAAATCAGGTGTGAGTTATCTAAAGTCAGGCATCCAAAATACCCATCCTTTACTGTAAATCTTGACTAACATCTTATGATCATGAGCAAAAAATATGGACATGGGTGTATGAAACTGCTGGCTCAACAGCATGAGGTGTCTGAAAACTCTATCAAACCAATGTGAATTTCCGTTATGTTTGTTGAATAAACGAGTGACATCAACATCTGGAATCAGAAGGACCCCAAATCCCTAAATAATAGCCCTCCTATGTACTGCCCGCAGAGGTCCAGCCTGGTTTTGCTGAAGAGACAAGTAATGTTTGCAATCATACCTAATATATTTCAAATCGGTTATATTGTTTATAGATTGCTTGTGTCAAAACCGGTGAATTCTCCAGTGTGCTTTAGGATTTATGCATTCTAGTTCTTTGCAAGGTTTGTTCTTATTTGTTGCTACCTGCAAAAATATATCTCTTGGCCCCAATTCACAGTGGAACGATGTTAGGTCATTATTCCTTGAATTGTTAGGCTGTAAAGAAGCAATTTCTCACTAACCTGTGACACAGGAAATTGTGATTCTGATGTCAGGTCATTTCTAGAGTTCCTTTTACAACAATCTGTTTTTCTGTCAGCAAATGACATTTATGTATTATTTTCAGAAAGTGTAGGCTTCAGTATTTTTGTATGTATACATTCAATATTTCTCTTCTGCCTCTTATTCTGCATAGCCTGGGGTTTTAATATATGATTCAACTGATAAATAAATATATTTTGATTGATAGTGCAAATACCTGGTAGCTGAAACTAGTGCTACTTTAAAGTGCTTCTCAGAATAGTTGAGTTTCCTGCTTTTGTTTTCACTGAGATTTCTTTTATGAAGCACTGCAATGAATGATTCATGCTTGGATACCCCTTTTCTCTAGATTCTCTGCTGAACTTAATGTGTTGCTCAGTGCTCCTCATGAAGGGAACACAACCCAAACTGCCACCGCGGCAAGATTTTATACCCTTTTTAATAGAGTTTGGTGTTATGAACCGCAATGACTGGTGAGGTTCAGAACTTCCTCTTATGATAAGAAAATAGATAAGTTATACCGATATACTGCAGCCTAATGCAGTTATTTTATTCTACTCATTTGAAATTGGGTAACATGTAAAACATTTGACAGATGACTGTGTGCGTATGTTTTACAAATAAATATGCATATTGACTACACAAGAAGTGGTTTACTGGCAGAATGCGTTTTACATATACTTGGGGAACCGATGCTATAAAGTTACACATCCACAGAGACAAAAGCGATTTCCATTGAAACGCACAGTATCAAACCTTTCCACAGAACTAAACTGCTTCTCTCTCTCTTTGCTTTGGTATTGGTTTTTAGGGTAATGTGTATGGATAGGTAGCCCCATAACACTAATATAATTCCAGAAAGATCCCAAACATTTCCAAAACAGAGCCTAAATCCTGCTGGTGTGGCACACAGGAGATGATCTGTGCCTGTCTCATGGGCTACGCAGATGGGATATAGTCCTCAGCGGTAGATAATATGCTAGATTATGTAGCCATACACAAGATAAATGTGCAACTTCTATACATTAGAATCACATTGAGCACCACTGCAATGTAAGTGTCTTTGGCGTAAGTGCAGTAGCTATTTAATAACCCAAGAGATTTTAGATCTGTTAATATATTTATAGAACAACGGCATCGGGAGAAGGTGACTAGCAAGGACCACATAAACTTTCACCGAAAGTCTGAAATGCATTTCTACCCCCTTCTAACCATTCACTCATTTCAATCCATTGTTTCTGATGCATGGATTCAAATTGAGTTTTCCAAAACAGAATGAAAATCGCTACATTTCTACTAATAAACAAACCAAGACCAAATAAATGCCACCCCTAGAGACTTTCAAAATTTGGAGTAGACAAACCCTAGAAAATACACTGTAGTAACAATCTTACATGCAAGGAGAAGTGAGATTATGTTACTAATATGTAGTTTATTAATTCTCAACTTCCTCAGAACCAATCACAAAATTGCTTAGCATAAAACATGAAAAAACCCCCATGATATTATGTTGATGTAAAAATGTGGGATACAGCTGGTTTTGTGGTAATATGACCTATTAATAGGCCAATTAATCTTCTAGTATCACTGCAAAATTCTCAATTCCAGCTGGCAGAGCCAATATGACATAACCTAAATACTAACTGTAACATGGTGAGAATGATAGAAAATGTGGGCACCACGCTGAGCATCTTAATCTAGCAGGGTATTGCTCTAAGTTTCCTATGTATCAATGCAGAGAGAGAGACTTGTGTACAGGTCATGTCAGAGCATGTAAGTCAGGCTGTTGCTGTGAATCGCTCTTTGGAGAAGCTGTGCTTTCCCCCAGCCGCCCAGGCAGCCCCAAGGGGAGCTGAACATCCCGAAGCCAGGTGCTTACGGTGTGAACACCTCCGTACTGACCATGCAGATTGTAATCAATGCAAAGAACAACATTCCTCTCTGCAAAGATCATCTATAGATGCTGACAAACACTGAATACAGCCCAGTAGTCTGACTTATTAATAAATTCCAAATATCAGAAGGAATGCTGCCTAAAGTCCTTCTGTCATTCAGTCCTGCACCCCTAAGCAGCAGTAGGATGCCCCCAGAACAGGGCTGGTAACTCACATCCTGGTGCAGCCCAACAGTTTGCCCCATCCTGAGACTTCTCTCAACATGTTTCCTACAACTTGTCTGAAAAACGTGCAATATTCTGATATGAACATATTTAACCCGGGAAACATTTTCTTGCACCGCTAAATTACATTTTCCCCTTCTGACCACACAAGAATAAATTGTGGTAAAAGTAATCAGGTATACCCTGAAGGATTGTGCTTGCCCAGCCTTTTCCTCGGCTTTCAGAGAACATCACAGTTACCGTCTGAAGTGTGTGCCACCTTTGAAGACCAGACAAGAAGAGAGTGAGTCTACAGAGTATTACAGCGCTTTCCATCAGCCTGCGTTGGGTCCCTGACCCTCCTGGGGGTGTTACGCACAGCCCACCTCTGTGTTTCTTTCCAAATGCTCTCTGGCCAATGCCCATTTTCTCCAGCTTTTCTAAAGATTTAACTGCCCAGGACAAAGTTATTTAATCAGGTTCTGGATGAGTCCAGAGAAAACCCCAAAGCAAACAGGGAAAAAGATAAAGGGTAGAGCTGGTGTAACATGAGACAGTGTATACCCTGTAGTCAAAAGGTAGAAAGCACAAACTGTATTATAGGAGAATAACTCAATCAAGGAATGACGCAGGCAGAACCACGAGAAAGCCCACAACAAACAAAACCTGCAGTTCAGAAGACCACAGTGAGCCCTGGGTCTTGCATGGGTACAGTCCCCGAGGAAATGGGCCATCCTGACTACAACACTTTCCTGGGAGCAAAGAACTCCAGCCGCAAATGTGGTTCAGGGCATTGCACAATTTGCAACTGAGCTGCGGTCTCCTTCCCATCACCACCTTTGAAGAGAGTTGTTGTGAGCTGCAGAACACTCAGCTTCCACGAAGTGACTTGAGATAGCTGAGCAGAAGGTACTACAGAGGCTCAGAGCATTGCTGTTTAATTTGCTCTGGTGATTGTCACTGGAATGACTGAACAGTAGGAGAAGGGCTCACATGCTGCTAGTGCAGTGTCAACAATACAGTCACTGAAAGTAAAGTCAAAGAGCATCTTTGAACAACTCTAATTAACACTGGTAACAGTTCAGCAAGGGGAACTCAGCCTCATGAAGTGCAGCCAGCAAAGTGGAACAGTTTAGTGACATTCAGGAGCTGTGGGGACTCTTACTGTGGAAAGTCTGGAGGAAGAGCTGGGAATGAATTACATATTTTTTAAAAATACATTTCCCTAGGTTTGAATTAGTAATCAGATTTCTTTGACCACTTCAGTCTCCAGAAAGGATACTCCAATTTTCTTTCCTACAAAAAGGGTTCGTAAGGTCTTTTGGAAACAAAGTGGTCAGAGTCCCCACCTTGCACTTCGTCTGAAGGATGTCCAAGCAAACACTGCCTTCTCACGTCACGCTGGGGCATCGTCTCTATGCTGAACCAGTGGGAGGACTGCCATCAGCTGAGTCACCAAGACCGCTTCCTGCAGCTCTTCTGTGGTCCTTGAGGTATCCAACCCCAGAGCAGCACTGACCTTGTCTGACCTCAGAGGACCTTTGAGAGCCCAGCACAAAGAGATTTGAGTGTGGACTATTATCTGAGGGGCTCCTTCACGCATGCTAAGCTGCATGGTTTCACTGCAATGGGTAAAAGGTTATGAAGAAAAGGAAGCACGATAGCTAACTCCCTGGTATGGAAAAATCACACATGTGAAGAAGATTTTACAGCACCCAGCACAGACATGCCTAAGCAGCAGCTCAGTTGTGGTGCAGTGCATGGGAAGAGTACAAAACCCACAAGAGGCAGATCTGATGGAGTGAGCTATGGGGATGCTCTCAGACAAGCAGCAAGAAAATCCTCTGAAGCTCTCCATCCTGTGTTCTCTGTATATACCACATCTGCTCCAGAACGATGAAAGACTATTTTAGGCACATTTTATGGAGTTTTAAAAAATGTTATTGGGACTATATTTTGTATCCCTTTGCCAGTAAAGCCAGATGACTGCACCATGGGCTAGATCTCCAGATGGTTTAAATCATTGGTCTTGCTCTAATTTGCTCCAGTGAAGGATCTGGCCCCATGAGTCTAACTACACAAGGTAGATGGAGCTATAAAGAATGCGCCAAATGAGCTAAAATAGCTCTTCTAAAAATAAATGCCACAACAGGACTTCCAGTGCTACACATACGTATTAGGTCTGTCAAAATAGTGTTGCCAATCCCAAGCATTCAAAAATCATGAGTTGGGCATGAGGTTGGCTTTAAAAAAGCCAACAAGATTAAAAAGAAACAAGCAAGCAGTAATATCTATGTATCTCTTTTGGTTTGCATTCTTGGGTTTTTTGAGTCTTCAGGACAAACCCTGGTCATGTTTTAAAACTCTTTCTATTTTTTTTTTCCTTCTTTCCTTTTTTTTCCCCCTTGGAAGCAGCAGGGCTAGAAACTTGCTGCTAAGAAAAGAATGTTAAAAAAAAAAGAGAGAAAGAAAGATTCTCATCTAATTGCCTGACTCCAGAAACTAAGCTTTTAAGAAGAATATCATGAGACTCATGATAAAATCATGAGAGTTGGCAACACTATTAGTGAGCTGGAAATGATATAAAAGCTCCCACTTCTGCAGTCTATGAAGTATTGGACTTTTAGTCACAAGATTTTATGCTCAGAAAACCTGTCACTGCCGTATGACTGGTCTTTTCATTGCCACAGGTCTTCAGATTTCCATTAGATGAATTCAGATAGTTTCTAGGGATCTCCTGTTTGTGTGTAGTCAAAACAATATTTGGCAACAAAAGACTCTCGCAGCAAATTACAGATGGACACAAATGGGAATGGGCTTGAAGCAGGCTGGGAGCCTGAAGGAATGGCTACGTCTGGGGAAAATGAAGTATTTCCACACGGCTGTTTTTGCTGGACTTGTACAGCTCTCTGAAGAGCCAAACCCTCCCTGAGAGATGAATCTGCAAATCCACCTTTTACATTAACAAACTAGTAGGATCCTGGGGCAAGGAAAGAACCAACAAATAAACCCAGAGAATTGGTTTGCAAGCTTGACATCTACAAAAGTGCACAGAAAAGATTAACATGTAACAGGGGTAAGGAAGCTCCCAGCAGCGTGGGGCAGTGGGATTGTCCTGATTATTATGTCCAATCACTGCTAATCCACCACATCAGGAGTCATTCAAATTGGAAAAGTGAAGAAGCGAGATCGCCACCTTCCAGGACACGGCCAGCTCTGGGCATCATTTACAAAAATAAGAGGTTGGGTGACCTTTGTGTGCCTGATGCTGCCACAGTCTAATGGGCCAGCCCAGCTGTAACAGGCTCCAATTAGCACTGCAAGATGCCAAGGTCCTTACCTAGGTCGCAGGAAAGTGGGAGATCACTCCATGCCTTTGAAAACCTATTAGGAAGCATTGATCCTCCCAAATGAAAGTTTGAAAGACTTGCACTAGACTTAGGAAAACAGATACAGATAGGTGTGAGTACATCACACCTCTCTGGGGCTGTTAAAAGGCCCCCATTGCTGAGGCAACAGCACATGGCAAAGTTGACACTTCCAGAAGTGTAATTTGTTATTTGCCTTTGTATACAAAGCTCACACATGTTCCTTCAGAAGTGAAATTTCAGGTGCCAGTAGTTGCTTCCCGACTAATGGAGCTCAAATCCCCATCGCTCTTTGAGCTGGGCATGTGAAATCTTCTGTGCTGTGGTTTTAGATGGAGAGACCTTGACTCTTAAACAGCTAATCTACTTCCTTAGCTCAGACTGCAGAGTCAGGAGAGCACTGTAGCAAACTTAGTTATTGGTAGGGGAGAAATCCACAGGACCGACTCTGATCTCTTACACCAAAGTAAAGCAGGAAAAAATCCCTTAAACCTGGTGAATGACACTAGCACAAGCCTACCCCCAGAAGGATTTCTTAAGGTTATAAATAACAAATTCCAGAGGAGAAAACCTGGACCCAGCTGAACGGTCCTGCGTCTCAAGGCCATCTTTCAAGGGGTCTGTAACTATTTATGGGTTTGAGTGGAACAGGAAAAATCTGGTCACTCTAGTGGAGTTTGCTTTGAATTTTGAAGCCAGAACTGGAATGTGGAGAACCTCACACAAACACAGGAGCATCAGGACTGCAGATTTCATTGCTGGGACTTTTTGAAGATCTGGACCTGCTCTAGTGAAGGGAGCTCACCGTTTGCAAGGGAAGTGGCACTGAAAAACTCTGCAACACACAACCAGGAGAGCTATCCGCTCTTAGGAAGTAGGTTCGATTCCTTTAGGGTTCAGAGAGGAAAAAAATTGTTTTGTGATCTAGTGCTGGACTTTTTGAGATGCCCTGTGTCCAGAAATCCCAGAGAGCCACAGCACACCTGTCCTAGGTCTGTACAGGAGTGGTTTGGCCAACATACTCCTTTCTGAAGAGGTCCAAAGTAGCTGTGCAGGTACTATGGAGCTGCAAAGTGCGTACATCTGATGGTCTCAGGAACCATGTGTTCTGCTGCATATGTACCAAAATGTCAGACTGATGTATAGGAAGCTCTATAAATAAGCAAACAAACTTGTCAAATTTTAAACAAATTGGTGAAGAGTGCATCACCATATCTATTCTGGTTTTAATGTTGTCTTTGTACATGAAACAGCTCAACTACAAAGCTGGCAAGTAGACGATGCTCATTAACAGACCAGAATGAGGATTTCAACTATGATAATCTGCCATCCAGTGGAAAAGTGAAAATCGGACCTCTACCGGGCACTGAGTGTGCTAAAAATATTTCCCCAAACCTGGAAAGAGTGGAATAAGCTATTTTAGAAAGGTGGGAGATGCACAGGCAAGGCTATCCATACATAAATAACCCTAGGCTGGCATTTTAACCTCCAAAGGGCAGTGTATCTGGCCAGAAATTTATAACATGTATGTATAACATGTATATATAACATATACGATGCTCATAACATTACTTGTGTGTGCGTGTGGTTTTGTGTTTACAATATAACTAGCCAGAAGTTTATTAAAAGTCATCATACCCCATCCCATCAATGTGATAACTGACCACGGACTAAGTTATCTTCTAGCTACCCAACAACAAAATTTCGTGCAGCTAAAGGAGACTGCACATGGTTTCAGAGCAGTCCTAAGGTGTACAGACAGAGCCAGATTTCCCCATAAAAGTTTGTATCGTTCTGCTGTCAGCAGCCAAGCAATGCTGACCTGTGCTTCCAGAGACCTGGGCACGTGTTGCTAACTTCTTTCCTAACAGCAAAATATCTCCATCACTTCCACACACCCTCTCCCTACCTTATTTTGGCATGCAGAAATGGCAGGGACCTGGTGTACAACATGTTGGTGATTAGCATCCTGGGGATCATCTGACCATTTTGGAGCACAGGAAATCTGATTCTCAGGATACCCCTGAAAACAGCAACTTTACTGGGTGGGAGACACCACTGTAGTTGTGGGAAGATATTATTTTTGGAGGGAGCTGCTTAGTGGGGACAATTTGTAAGGGTCAGCATTTTCCAAGAAGTGTGCAACTTTATGGTAAATGGTAAATGTATTCATGGAAGTTTAATGGTAACACTGGCTGTTAGCGGTGGGCCATCATGGGCATTTCTGGCATCTTTGGAAATCAGCTTGCAGCTGCTGCTGGCTGGCTTTTTGCTTTGCCTGACCTTGGAAAAAATAGAGGTACCACCAAATCACTCCTCAATTCTCTTACACCTCATGATCCAGGTAATTCCCTCCACTGTGGCCAGGGGTATTCAGAAGGGAGCCCACATTTCAGTGTCTGACTTTAGGTCTAGACAGAGCTGGTTAGTTTGTTTCCTACTATTGGTGTTATACAGATGTGCAATTCCATGCCATGGGAAGATGTTTCTTTAATGACCAACTCTTGTTTGTTTGTTCTCTACAGGACACAAAGACATTTTTATAGTACGAAGTTTCAGAGTCATTAGTTTACACAAAAATGTAACTGTTCTAGGTCCAACTCTGCCATCTCCTGGTAGATTTTAAAACGTACTGTTCAATAATTCCTGGTGATAACTATGTATACTGGATATAAAAGATTTTTGCTAAAGACCCATAAGCTAAAATATTTATGGTAAAGACACTCTTCTTCATTGCTAGGAATACCTCCATCCTTCAGTGAGATAGGTTAAAAAGTGAATTACCTCTGTAGCTGTTTGCATTACATTTTGTCTCGGATAATGAAAGGTTGACATTTGTTTCACATTTGTGAGGAGCTGGCTTGTAGTCAGGTTCACTTCCCAGTTCTCACGCAATAGCTCCATGCTGCAGTGTTTGGATTATAAACAGGGGAGCATTTAAACTCAGGCAATTTCTTTTCCTCCTCACTGAGGTCTAGGTAGGAGCCAAGTTTTGAACAAAGCAGTTCAGTCAATTATATGCAAAAATTATTATAAAGCAAAGAACCATTTCAACTTTTTGGAAAACAGATATTTGCACAGTGCCAAGAGGCAACACAAAGTGCTATCCTCACTGAAACCAGTGACCTAGCCTGTCTCCCACACTGGGACCAGATACTTCAGAGGAAGGAGTAAGAAACCCTGCTTTCAAAGAGTGACTCATCTTGGTCTTTTCCTCCCTCCCTGTACAGCCAGCCGTTGGCAAGCCATGGAAAACAAACACCTTGTTTTCACTGTGACGATGCAGTCGCACCGAGCATAGCAACATGAACTTCCCTTCACCCTGTCTCACCATTTAGATCTCAAGTGACCACCTCTTGAAATGAAATCTTGGCATATTCAGTATCTGAAAAAGCCTCAGCCTGGTCTCACCCGCACCTGAAAAAGGATTGAAGTGCTGGTGCTCTGCATCAGACAAAACTCTGTACACCGGCAGGGAGCTGAACTCCAGACACAGACCTGAACGTTGCCATGCCATGTCGAGCTCAGGTGAGTCTCCAGTCACCAGGTCCCCAATATCCAGGGTGGTTCAAGAGACCACCACTTTGTCAACCTTCTTTTTCATCCTCCATGTCTAATGCTCAGATATCTCTAATGCACGACTACTTGCCCCATGTCACTTCTTTCTGCTGACACCTTCAATATCGCTGTGCACATCCTTTTCAGATGTAACAAGGCACTTGGATTTGGAGCTTTGGTTTGAAGCCACATCAAATTATCCCAACCTTTTGAACATGCAAACATAGATTGAAAGTTCTAGTGCAACCCTTCCCATTCCTCCCTTTCACCTTTCCCTTCTGCTACCATAGTTTATGCATCTAGAAGTGCAAAGTCATGAGCAAAGCAGTAGAAAATAAAAGGAGTCACAAAGGGCTTACAAATTAGTTCCTTACACCCAGCCAACCTCGTCTCCTACCTCCCGGTCACATCAAATTGTCATCTTTGTCCTCCCGGTTTCCTACCTGCTGCAGCGACTTATCTTCTGTGCCACCTTGGAGGAGGCCAAGCTTGGCAGCTGAAGAAACCAGATGTCAGTGTCTACAAAGAAAGTTTCCAGCAGTGGCAGCTGCTTGTCAGATCATGTTCCCCTGAAGGCTTACGTTTGGCTCTGGGTGTATCTGTTGGTGGCCACGGCTGGTCTTCCTGAAAGTCATGTGTGGGATCAGCTCCCAGTGGGAAACTCAAGTTTCTTCTCCTGAAAGGCAGTCTCCACTGATTTGCAGCTCTGGGAAAATGTTCTTTCTTTATTCTTATATTCTCAGAAAGAGTTTATGTTCAATTTGTATAAAACTGAATTGTCAAGAAAGGCTATTTTCCATAATTTCTAAAGAATTTCCCTCTTAAAAGGAGAATGAAACCCCTTTTATTTGTGTTTTTTAAAATGGTAATTTCCATAATAACAAAAATATTCATTCTTATCTATAAAAGCTTTTATCCATGGATAGGAATTGGCTTTGGGATACTTATTATGAATATTGACCTTCATTTGAAGCAGAGGAAACTGAGTAGATCAGAGAAACTGAGACAGATCCTTTTGAACCCAGGCACTCCATAAGCACTTAAAAGAGTCTTTGGTTACGAGATTACCTTGCAATCACAATGATCAAGTGAGGCTTCAGAATAGCACATTAGAAAAGTCAGTATTACCCACCAATTGAAAAGATTTGAGACAATCTCTGTCACAAAGTAAACACGGAGACCTGTGTCATTAAATGAGACCTCACCTTGAACTGTGAGTCGGACAAACACCGTGTCTGTCTTCAAGTACTCTTCTCCTTTTTCCTCTGGGCACGTCTATTGGAAGATGGCATTTGCTACTGCTGCTGGCACCGCTCTTGTCGCTTGGGTACTGGCTTGGTGGCTGGTCACAAACCTGGGATGCAGGATTTTGGCTGCTATTGCCTGTAAAAGGAGAATAGCACACTCACAAAGAGAGCACAGTATATTGAATGTGATTAAATCCTTGACCACAGCAGTGCTAAGGACCTTGTAAATACCCAGCTCTTAAGAACAACAAATGCCATGGATTGAGAGGGACATTAACCCTATTCCTGTTCTCTGAGGGAAGAACGACAGGTGCCTCTCCTGATCCCTGCGGTTCTCCCACCTGAATGGAGCACCATTACCAGCCCAAGCAATTCCTCAGGAGCTGGATGCTACAGTGCACTCCTGAGTGTCAAAGTCATCTGGCCGTCAGTCATACCCTCTTTCCCTCTCAGCCACTTCTTTGGACAGTGAATTACATCAACAATATGGGATGTAAAGACATTTCTTTTCAGATTATAAATTTACTGTCCTTTAATTTTATGAAGTGTTCCTCTTCAGGATTTTCTGAGGACACAAGGCACAAAGCATACCCTGCTGAATTTCCATTTGCTTAGGTCAGACCTTTCTTCTCTCGGCAAGTTTTAACTTTTCTTTCTGCTTCTCTCTGTCTTTGTCATATTTTCTGGATTTTTTGTCAGATGCCACTGCTCACTGAAAACACTGCTGCTGCTGAATGCGAGGCAGCATACTGGCTCTTAATAAGGATCCTGTAGGTCAACTCAACATACATGCAGGTATTACTAAAGTTTAAACTGAATAATTGTGCTTGATTAAAAGAGATTTCACAATTTCTATGGCTACTTAAGGAGCCAACATCTGATACGTGAGGGGCTGCCTAGTCATTATTCAGTCCCTGATAGCATAACCCTACGTACAACCAGAAACTCTTTCTTTTTCACATTTAAACATCATTCTCCTGCCTTCCCTGCACACAAAGTTTTCTGGAGCAGCCTCAGTCAAGTTAACTGTGATGATGTGAACTGTACTGTACAGCTCAGACCAGCTGATTGAGACATTCCTTACATGTATTAATTTTACAGCAGCCGTGAACAGCAGCTTAAGGGATCACCACAAAAGTTTTACAAGCGGGTTACTGTAATGACATTAAAAGAGAGACATGAACTACAGAGAAGCCGTCGAATGCAAAGAGGGGTTTCAGAGGTGGACAGCTGCCTGCTCATGATGACAATCACAGCGGCTGCAGGGTGTGAGCTGCGGGCTATCCTCTAGTGCCAGGCTCCTGGCATGGATGCCACATGAACCTCTGCTTTGACACCAGGGAAGCAGCCATATACCCTCAGCATTGCAACAGCTGCAGCACCTCCTCCCCTGTCTCTCAGGGGTACCGTCTCACTGCTGTTGGTATTTGCTACAGGATCAGATGAGACTTATCGTGCCATGGACGTAGTTCAGGAATCCAGCTGATTCCTTCTTGTTTCCTCCAGGCCAAAGAGATGCTCACCCATGGTTTCTGTCCTACCTCCAAAGCCAGTGAGCTGTGTTGCTGGTTAACAGGTCTGTTCTCTTCAAATCAGTGCTGCTATCATCATGACAGATAGTTACAATTTTTCTTCTTAGGTCAGGACATCAACAGAGAATTGTAGAGTTTTTCCTACCTGTGTTGCACTTTTACTACACGTAGCTCTGGTGACGCTCGCGGAGGCCCAGGCAGGGACAGCCACAGGCCAGGCAGTAGATGGCACCAATGTACAGCAGTTATGGTGTACGCAAAACCAGTCAGAAGGCAAAAAAAATTCTTCGCACTGCTGTTGCTGCTTCCAGCCCTTCTGTTTGACCTTATCTGAGCTCAAAAACGTCTTTGCTAATGATAATTTCCCCATAGTAAAACCCAGATCCCTGCACCCTCAGGTGTGCACAGAAATCACAGCGTGCTCTGATCAAAGTTTTTCTCCTTTCTTCTTGAATTTACCATTGTGAAAAATCAACACAAGAAATAGCAACCGGGATCTCCTCATCTCTCTGCTTCATGCCTGGAGCAGATCACTAACATCCTGTACCCCTGTCTTCCCAACTGTTAAATCTGGTGCATAGTCAGGCTATCTATGTACACACCCAATTTCAAGCTGACAACCAGATTTGGGTGTGGAGGGAACTTCTTTGGGAGGGGTGCTGTTTGGTCCCCCCCACCCCTTCTCTGTACCCTGGACCATAATCTGCTTCCCAGGACCCACTGGTGAGTTTTCTCCAACTGAGATTTCTAGCTATCACAGGGACCTTGGACATCAGCAGAACTCTTTCTTGCTCTCATCCTGCAATATATTATAGTTTCAGTTTCACACCTTTTACTACTGCTGTTAAGTTTCTGACAATATTTTATGGCCCGTGATGTGATTTCTATACAGGAGAAAGAGGCACTTATAGACCCTTAAAACCTTGAAGTCCCCCAAGGTTCAGATCCAGGCTGCCAAACCTAGCTAAGCATCTCCCAACTCTGTAATGCCTATGTTAGACAGACTGTTTGTACTGTTTAACAAATAAACTTACAAGGGATTTCACCCGAGACCTGCAGAGTCACAGTTTCTCCAGAGACAGAAAGAGCAACACCTCTGAGTTGCAAGAGGCTTTTCTGGCTACCATATATTTTAAAGTATCTCAAAGCATTATTTCTATAGAACGGATCATTTTTGTGAAACTTTAAAATAGTGATAAAAAAACGCAAGAAAACCTGGCAAAGCTGTCACTGTCCTCCTACATCTTTTAGCCAGCTCTTCTTTATGATAAACTCATTATTGGCCCTATATAATTCTCATATTCCTAGCAATTTTTCAGTTTGGTCTGCCCCCTTCTCTCCTACTCTCCTTCCACTCACAAAGGAGTTTGTTTCAAGGAACTTTAAGTTTTAAGAGCAAGTTTTAGTTATGGTGTTGTGTCCACCTGAGTTCATTAGAAGGTGAAGTCCCTTTGCTTAACTGAGTCAGAATAACCTTACGCTGAATAACATTAAGGTATTTGAGTGGAATCTCCTCGGCTCCGGAAGATGAATTACAAAAGACTTCAAGTCTCAGTGGCCTCTCCAATAGTTCTGAAAATCCCGCCCCGTGGGGATTACGGATGGTCCAGTAGACACTACAGAGAGATTTAGGAGACAGAGACTCTCTAGAAACACTGATTTCTTTTCTGTCCTTGTCAGAATTGCTTAAATCTCTGCACTCTCTTTTCCTCATCTCCCCTTTCTTTCCTCGCTAAGGTGCAGTTATGAGATCAGAAGTAAATAGTCATATATTTGCTCTGTGTTAATAAAATCACATATAGGTTCCTTCATCCCCAGTTCTAAGAACAATAAAGTAAAACATTTGTGAAGAATTAAAATCCACTTTGTTCTGAAACAACCTTGAAACCCAAAGAAGTATTTCACATCGGCATGTAGTTTTACACCGACAGGCACATTTAGAACATTATGACTCATATAAGTATTTCTGGGTCAGAGGAAACAGGGTTATTTACCTTTTGCTGAAGAACCACAGTCCTTCAAGAGAGAGGAAAAAACAGAATTGGAACAGTCTAGCTGGGTCATCAGGACCAGGTCTCTACAGTCCCTGCCACCGTATATGAATGGCTAGTAAGGAAAGAAGTACATATTCTCTTTTTACCTTCCCCCCAGCCCTAGACATCTCTAATCACCAAACAGCTTTCCACACCATTTTAAACTTTCAGTATCAAAGATCAAAAGCTTCAGAGACTGGACCATGCAAGAGGACAAGAATAGGATAAATTAATGACACGGCCAGTTGGGGGGGGATGGGACACTGTGACTCATGGGCATTTGTGGGTGAAACTGGGTGAGTGATCTTAGATTAGTAATGTTGATAACTGTTATTTGGCCAGTTAATATAGGCGGATACGGTAGACAAGCTTTGGGACATACAGTCCTTGGGAAATGGACCGTGCACCATGCTGCAGAAGAGGACAAAACTACAGGAAGCAGAGAGAGAGACGTTGGTACCTGCTGTAGAAATACTCTTCCCTCAGCCCAAATCTGGTGACTGATTTAAACCTGGCTGTGTGAGGAAAACGTACCAAACAGGTATGTTCTTCACAGCACTACAGCACCCACTGAATGTGCAATCAGGTCCTTCGGCACTGTGTATTCCTGGGAAGTGTCCCCCTCTCCGAGTCACACAGGTCCCAAAACAAAAACTTGCCTTCTTGCCATGCTAAGCAGGATCTGCCACTGCCAGGGTGTAAGAGTGAGGGTCATCAGGACTTCGTGTCATTAGGACTTTCTGTACACCAGGGAGCTCTGCTGCAGATCAGCAGAGCGCCAGCAATGCTAGCACATTTAAAAAGACAGCAGACTCTTCTTTAGTCGACACTGATGAAGTTACACCTCTTTTTAGATGTACAGCCTAGAGTGTCACAAGAATGCTAATCTATGGATGTCTGATATTAGAAAGGTACATATCTGAAGATGTCTAGAGGATATATATCTTGGTAATACATGATATCCTTTGAGTCACGTATGTGCAAGGGTCTACCCACCTGGGGTAATTCCTCTCCATCATCCCCACCCAGCAAGCTTGAAGGGGTTACAATTTCTCTTTCAAAGAGTTAGAAGTTGTTTGAATAGAGGATGCTAAAGGGCCTGAAAGATCATGTTGGGCAGGGAACATCAGCTAGTTCAGCTTTGTCAGAAGAGGAAGATGAAATAAAGGCAGGCAACTGCTATTCTGGCTCCTGCATATGCTCAGTAGCTAGACCTAGTTAGAAAAATCTACTCTGACGTTCAAGGCAATACAGTCTATTTGTCAGCTGATCAGTTTGATGAGGACAGTCAAATCTGACAGCAATAGATGCAGCAGAGTAAGGAATATCCTTCAAAGCCCAGGAGGGCCATGGCAGTTCATAGAGAACATGGGGCTCGTGGTGTTCTACCGACGTGGAAAAAAATACCTAAATTAGGATCTGTAATTGTGATAATTCTGTGTCACTAAGGTATCCCGGGGGATGGTGAGAGATAGATCAACATCTAAAGAGATGCTTTCCATAAGATTAAAAGAATAAAGCAGGGCACTACAGCTCTTCCCACAGGAAGACCAGCAGTACTGGGAAACTTAGCATGCTTGCTCTGTGCCACCGCAGTAAGATCTCCTAAAGATGATATGACATCCATGTCCTAAAGATGATATGACATCAGCATCCACATTTGTAGGAAGGCAGCTAGGGAACACTGGATCAAATTTGCTTGTGTGCCCAGCACTAAAGTGTCTGCTGTGATTGATATTGAAGTTAGAAACTGACTCCTCCTAATGAAGTAGTAGAGCGCCTAGTTTCCACTAGTTTCAGGTCCCTAGCAAAAAAAGTCTAGGTGAAGTCCCTTTAAAGAAGGAATTGGTGTGGAAGCGACATATTTAGCAGACATGAAGTCAGACTTACGATCCACTTAGAGTCCTGGATCAAGAACATGGTGCATTGACTAAATTAGAACATAAGAGTTGTTAATAAGATCAGGGTTGGATCAGAGGTCCAAAACAGATCCCTGCAGAAGTCCGCTGTGAGGCTTGGCATTTACTCTTCTATTTTACACATTTTAATCTATTTTAATTCATGCAATAGCCTTTCTTCTTCTCCAACCATTACTCAGTTCCCACAAAAGCATTATAAAAAAGCTTTTTAGACCTCCAGGTAGTCTGAAATTGGTTTTCCCTTATCCACATGCTTGCTGACCCCTTCAAAGAACCCCAGTAAATTGTTATGCGTGAACAAAAAAAGTTCATTTAGGTTCCCTGCCATACAATTCTCTGCCTATCAGACACTGGCCAGTTGCCCTATCCTGATCTGTCTGCAGCAAGATCTGCTTTTATTCTCGATGCCCTCTGATAATGGTTATTAGGATGTTGAATCGAAGTAGTCTGTGGTCACTATTACAGAGCAACTCTTTGATTACTCCATGATCTATTCCTTTAGCCATACCTCCAAGATATTTAAGTTCCCAATAAATTTGCAGATGGTACTTTTTTCACTTCCTTTTCTGAGGCAAATAAGATACTTATACTCATCAGCTGTGGGCAGACAACTTGACATAAAAGGCAGGGTTCAAAGCCTGAAATTTTCTGCATTCTAATTGCAAAATTGCAACAAAAATAAAAGATCTTATCTGAGATAAATTGCTGTTACATAATTAACACTACTTACAGGAAAATATGTTATGTTCTAAAAATGCTAGAGGGTAAAAAAAATACAACAACAATGATGAGATGAAGGAAAAAAACAGTGTACTCCAATTTTCAGGCACGAGTGGGAAGGAACTGCAGAATGCTGGGACAAAGATGTGTAGGACAAATATATCGCCTGCATGTGTACTGTTACCAAAATACTCACTGAAACACATGGGGCATAAACAACCCTATTTAGAATACAAGATTGCACACATAGTTAAAAAGCTGGGAAAATAACTTGAAAACCTAATGAGCATCAAATGGATACTGTGGAGGAAAATGCCAGAGAAATGGCAGGTGTGAAGGCTACGTAAGATCATCTTCGATGAACAAGTCAAGAGGGTTATGAGTACTTAAGATTTGTATCACTTCTTCAGATTATAGATGATAGCTCTTAACAGGAGGACGCTACTGACGAATTACATTGTCAAAATATTGTTGTTATATAGGCATGAAGGGTAAAATATGTTTAAACACACAGTTTTGGATATAGTGAGATATCTGTTCAGCTCAAAGGAAAAGATGCAGATATTGCTTAAAAAGTAGGATCCTTTCTGCTATCAGAAATGCGCATGCTGGGATGAAACCATTCATGTGAGCTGTGGGCATGGCACTTCAAGAAAGATAGAGAGTCTGAAGGGAATAAGGTCATGGATTGTAGACCTGTGACCAAGAAAGTAATGTTGACATTACTGTATTTGGAAGAGGCTGGGAATACATAATGGTCTGCAAATATGCAAAAGATTGCTTTACAGAGTAATGTCAAAACTTGTATTTAACTGCTCTAAAATTGTGGCAAAGATTAGATTGATATCAGAGAAAACTTACTAACTGTAGGGGTAGGGAAACTGTAAGATCACCTAAGATGACTGGGGAATCCCCACAATGGGAACTTCTCTACAAGCATGTTAAACAAATATCTGTTGGGGGAAATTCAGGTGTAGTTGATCCTGTTCTGTACCAGTGGACCTCTCTAAGTCCCTCCAGCCCCATCAATGATGTCTGTATTTCTATGAAGTTATGTACAAGGTTAGGTGTTTATGAAATGATGATGGTGACTTAACTCACCATAATTTTTTTAAATCAAATTTGTACATGATAAAGACTGATTTAAAAAAAAGTTAAGCCTTTAAAAACAGATTTTCCCCTGAAAAACAATTTTTTTATCAAAACCCAAAAGCCTTATCAAAATATTTCAAATGAAAACAAATATTCTGATTGAAATAAAAAATGCTCCAATTTAGGAGTGTTTCCCTGGTAACCAGGGACACTGTCATTCTGTGGTCTTGTTCTTCCCATTCTCCCCAGTGTGCCAGGCTTCCAGCTTGCCCAGCACTCCTGTGGCTGGGACTCCTGTTAGGGGTTGCTTCCCCTTATCCCAAAGGGTGGACCATGAAACATCATGGTATGTGCAGCCCAAAGCGGATGCAGAGCTGGAAGAGAACAGGATCGAGAGGAACCCACAACACAGTCTTAGTGAAGCCACATGGCAAAATACATAAAGAGAAATGGGTTTAGTACAAATTCATTATTGGGTTTTTTTTAATGAACCTATTTGGGGTTTTTAGGAAACAAATAGCTGCCCCTTGTCCCCCATAGACAGCCTGAGGACCAAAAAGCAATTTCTGAGAAGCTCCAGACAGCAGCCCTCATCTCTCTAATGCATCACAGGGAATTATCTGATTCTGGGGGTTTTTTGACTGCTTTGGTCTCCCTCAGATGAAAGGATTGCTTTTGCCAACATTCATTGCAGCCATTGGAAGTGTCAATATTGCGAGTTTCCCCTAAAGCAAGATTCAGTCTCAGCCAGGCTGTGCTCAGGGGCTCCGTGCTGGGCTCAAAAAAATAAGAAAACAAACCACCGATAAAATAAACATACCTTCGTCCCAATTCAATGGGAAGTCTATCGCTCCTTATTAATAATGTCTCTTCCAGATGAATGATCCGGCGGGACAGCAATTTCACTGTCCTGTGTTCACATTTCAGAGGGGGGCTCTAAAAGGAGCAGCTGGTCGACATCGTGGAATAGGCCAGCAACTCCAGCAGAGCCCAGAGGGGTATTTTAGGCAATATACTTCAATAACAACTTCATGTAGTGCTCAGGTGAACGGCAGTGCCCCACCTAAATATTTGACCTGAAGTTGCCACTGAGCAGGCTCTCCAGGCTGACTTCTTTGACGGATCAATTTGGAACTTGTTAATGGCATTACTCAGCACAATAAATAAAATGCGACTCACCTTAACGTTTCTTGGAAGTAGTCATGGAGTTTATGACACCCAGTGGGAACAGCAAGAGAGGGTCATCTGGAAGGAACAGGGAAACATGCCGAGTGCTCACAGGGGAAATTTCAAGAAACAGATGGAGAAAATATCAGAATTCTCAGTAGCCCCCAAGGAACAGATGAAAAACTTTTGGGTCAATAAGCCAGAGAGTGAAAGGCTCAGAAACCAAGTTTGTGGTTGGATTATCTGGTCCACGTACTGGGAAACGTTAATGATCCACTAGATCCTCCGGTCTTCATGGGTGCAAAACTTTGAAAACTTCTGAGGTGAAGCAGTAGGGAAGATATTTCTCATGTTATTTGTGGGAAATCAAAAATGATTTGTTAAGCAGAAAGGAAGACGTTTTATCCTCTGAAGAACCTCAGGAGCAATCTGAATTTTCCTTTTTTAGATTATAAAATCAGTAGGAGAGAGAGAATTTTCTAACCTGATCATCAGATCTGTTACCAAATACTCAGTTGGTGCAGAAACACAACACAATAACGATTTTAGATGGAAGTGCCATTTGTAGCTGTTAAATTACCCAAAGGATCTTTCACATGAATGCTCCAGGACTGAATATCATGTGCATACACATTCCAGTCATGGGTCCAAAACAAATTAGGAAGCTAATACGCACCCTCCATTGGGATTTAATTGACCATTAGTTTCCTAGGTTCTGAAAAATCATGTCATTATATCTACCTTATTTCTACATTTCTTTTTACCCCCATAGGACCCTAGTGCTATATACATTAAAAAAACCGCATCCTCCACCACAAAAATGCTCTTGCCTTTTGAGGGCGAAAGCTTCTGCCCAGCAACACTCCACAACTGGTGTGGACATTTTTACTCAGGAATTGAAAAATACCATATCTCGCTACAGTTACACATAGAATCATAGAATCATAGAATCATAGAATCATTAGGTTGGAAAAGACCTCTAAGATCATCAAGTCCAACCATCAACTAACACCACCATGAGCAGTGTCAGACAAACATAATTACCAATTATAGAGTTTAGGCAAAGATGTGGCAGTAACAAGATCACTGCTGGGAAACAGTATAGCTAGTTCGTAATAATAAATTTCCTTTAGACATCAGCCTCTCCCCAAAGATTCACACCAATAAAATGTAGCAGAAATATAACAAATCCCTTCAAACGTCTAAAGGGAGTTTATCTTTTGGGAAGAAAAAAAAAAAGATAAAAATTGAAAGTAATTATAATTTCAGGACTAACTGTAGCCATTCCAAAACACCTTTCATGAGCAAGTTCTTGGGATTTCAGCAGTGCAGCCAGTTCCACAACAGGCAGCTCAGCTTCATATTTGAGACAAATGACAACCCCCTAGGAGTATGATACCTCTAATAATGCCGAACTGGTGGCTTGGTGCAATATTGACTTGGAAAGTACCAGTACCAGACTCAAGTGTGTAACTTCTGCAAAAATAACCCAAAATGTTCTTGGCAGACCATCTCTACTTGTATACTCTTTGATCTCTGAAGCTGGTTAGCCACGCTGTGGGGTAAGACTGAATTTGAAGATGATAAGCCTAAGGAAGAGCTGAGCTTTGTGGTTTCTTTGCGAGCTCCTGTATGCGGGGCTCTGTTTGGAGCACGAGTCGGCAACATATTGCTTGGCTGGTTTCCTTTGAGCATACGATTTGCCACCTTCTGTATTCTGATCAGTGGTAAGCCAGCCCTAAATACCCATTAGCTGCAAAGCATGCCCTTTATGTGGCAAAACCCCTGATTTTATGGTTTCTTGTATTCCTCATGAAACAGTTAATCATGTGACTCTCTGAGTCTGAAGATTTTGCAACTGTCACAAGGCTGCACCAGACAGGTACCTCGGTCAGGTATTTGGACTTTCTTTAAACTCCATAAAAATAACAAACAAAGCGGTTGACCTCATACTGTACGTGCATGAACGCAGGATTTAAACAGATGCAGAAAAGATCAAGAATTTCAAATAGGCCCAGGAGAATGCCCTTCTGCAGGAGTATATTAGGGTTCAGTGTAAAATCTCACCATAGAAAAAGAAATTAAATGAAATAAAAAGTAAGTGTAAAACCCAGGAGTACTAGTAAGAGGTTGAACACTCTACCCTAGTTCCTGCTTTCTGACACTGATCATAGATACAAAAAGATACGTCCTTTTCACAGAGCAAATGACAATGCCTTCCTAATTCCAGCAGCTATAGCTCCATCCTCATTTGGAAGATATTATAGAAAAGTAAAACATAGCAATCCAAGAGATACAGACGGTCAACATACCCCTGCACATGTGTCTAAGAAGGACATCACCATAGGTAGTTGGATTATTTTCATTTTTATCATGCATCTTTCATTAACCATCTGTAACTCTCAGTGACTTTCAGATCCCACGTTCATGCCTAGAACAATATCCACTTGAAAGAAACTAAGGGCAGTATTTTAGGTAGGGAGAAGGCAGGTACTGAAACACAGTTAGGAGTATGTCACTGTCACACACTTATAAACAGCCATAGGTACTGTGATGTCTATACATCACCAAGATACTAGATTTTATTCTAAATAAGGAAAAATGTCCAAGTGACAGAGGCTTTACATGTCCACAAGATGCGTTTCTAAAAAAGATATGCTGTGTTTCAAGTATGAGTTATAGGGCCAGATGCTGGAATCCGGGTGAAGAATTATAGGCTGTGTTTATAGGAGGTCAGGTCGGGTAACCACAATGGCCTGAAAAATTTATTAATCTCATTTGAAAGATGGAATGCAATCTTTAAGTTAATATAAATACACCATCTGCAGCAGTGAGCCCTGAGGAAGGCATCAGAATATGGAGCAATTTAGGCAGAGAGGAAAGAACTGAATGTGAGATAAGGCCAGAATGAAAAGCAAAGCCTGATGTCTGTTATCCCCTGGAGAAGCTGAGGTGCGGGCCCGAAGCCAGTGCAGAGATTCCCAGATCTGACCTGTGTTTCTGGAGAAATCTTAATAATCTCGTTAATCCCGGGTGCAATGCTGTTTATCCAAATCAGAATGAGGAAGTGATCTGATGACAACATGCACTTAGGCATTTACATAAGGAAAAGATACTTACTCCAGCATGAACTCCTTATTTCACAACTCATTCCGATTAACAAAGAATATATCAGCCATACAGCTGGAAAGTCACATTACCCTAAGAGCTCGTAATTAAAAGTGGACAAAATGAAGACAATTGTAGCTGGTGCTTCCCAATGGCTAATATCCTCCAGCTGAGGAAAATTATGAGAAAACAGTGAGTGGGAGGAAGAAATCAGAGAGGAAAACATGAATGAAAATCAGAAGTTCTTTCAGAATAGAGTCAGTCCATCAGCATCAACGAGGACAGACTGGCTAAGGCCCAGCTACTTCAGTGGTAAACCAAAAGTATTTTAAAGATTCAACAAATGGGAAAAATACAGCTGAAGTGCAGAGTTATGATGTAGAAGAAACTGATATTGGAAAATAAAGAGACTGTGAAAAATCCGTCCGTGGCAGTGCTAGGCATGATTTTTTGAGACTGTTTGAATTGCATAGGGTAAAATTGCGAACAACAATACAAAAAGCCAGACTTGTTCAATAAATGTTTCTGTTTGGTGTTTTGGAAAGTAATAGTATGGTGGTGTTTATACGAGACCAAGGCTGAATAAGTACTTTCCAGCCCATTAGGAAATAAGCAGGATGTTAAACATCGTCTAGTAGAGATAAACATTTTTAAATCAGCAGGCCTGGATAAATCACACCCAGGGGTCCTAAAATATTTGACTGAGGAGAACTCTGGCTTGCTAATGTTAATTTTTAATAAATTTTAATATCAGAGGGATTCCAGGTGACTGGAAGCAGGGTAGTAGCCTGGAAAAAAAGAGAAAGCGAGAGATAGAGATAAAGAGAGAGGGAGGGAGAGAGGGAGAACAGGAAATCAAATGCAATTACAGGGGAGTTATTGAGCAGTTAACCTCACATCAATCCCAGGTAAAATAGTGGAAAAGCTGAGACAGGAGTGAACTGCCGAAACATGAAAGAACAAGATTTTAATTACTGCCAGTCAACATGGGTTTATGGAAAATAGCTCCTCTCGAATAAAACTGGCTTCATGTTCTGCCTGCAAAAAAGCTAACTGTACAGATGTAGCAGGCTTTCTCAAGGCTTTAGACCTAGTGCATGACACACTTACTAGATAAACACTGTATAACATCAAGGAAACTTATGTTAAATGGCTAAGACATGGCTATTTAACATAACTCAAAACCCAGCTGCGTCAATCAGACCATCATCAAATGAGGATGCTTTACTGGCTTTCTGCAGGGCTTTGAAGTATACTCGGTGCTATTCAGCATTTTCACTGATGCTCTGCAAGGGAATAGAAAGTCAGCACTGATAGACAGATGGCTGACACAAATATTAGCAGCCTGGTAAATAACGATGAGAAGAAAACACTCACAGAGAGAGTATTTTGGGTCACTTGCTAAAGGGAGCCCATTTGAACCAAATGCAGTCAGTGCAAAGGTGATCTTTATAGATCTGCCTTATGGCAGAGAGCAAAATAAACCTGATGGGTCCCTGGAAAGCTGTGATTCTGGAGAATGATTTGGGAATCAGAGTGGGCAAGTAAGGCAGCACGAGATTACAAATTCCAGAAAAGGCAAGTTGTTCCCATGATCCATATACCTGCAAACAAGGGAGCAGTGAGCAGTAACATGATTTTACCTCCTCACAGTACAACACCTCACAGAAGCCTGGAGTCCAGTTTTTACCAACTTCTTTTAACAACTTAAATGGCAACAGACAACAAACATTAGACTGACCTGATGAATGAAGGAGACACCTGACCGTGAGAGATTGAGAGACCCATCTACTGAGTTTATTGGGAAGAAAAAAATGAGTGATGTCTTGATTACACTGCATAGTTACTTCCAGACAAGAACGTACTGGATATTAAAGGGTTCTTACATCTGGCAGGGAAAAGCATAATGAGAACCGGTGACTGGAAGTTGAAATCAGAAATTCAAAACGGTCACAATTTTTCAAACTGTGACGGCGATTAACCACTGTGACAAACTTCTAAAGGAAATGATTGATTATCCATTTCCTGATGTATTCATATCAAAATTAGATGCTTTTCCAGAAAATATATTTTAGCCAAAATAAAAGCTATGCTTAATTCAAATGCAAAGGATTGGGTAACAGCATGAAATATAAAAGTCTATGGCATGCAGGAGAAAAAATGTGATGACTGCATGGTCCTCTCTGAGCACAGAAGCTCTGGATGTCTGCAAGAAAGATACCTCTAATCTGATATAGCAATGCAACCCAGTAGGGAAAAAGGTTTTAAAACCAAACTTGAAAATGAGCTAAAAATATTAAAGTGACCATAATTAACCACTGGACATGCTGATGGTGTTACCACTCCA
>WAAD01039189.1:699621-780244 GCA_013389945.1 Fregata magnificens
CTCTTTTCAGTGGTGCCCAATGACAGGACAAGAGGCAATGGGCACAAATTGGAACACAGGAAGTTCCACCTGAATATGAGAAAAAACTTCTTTACTTTGAGGATGACAGAGCACTGGAACAGGCTGCCCAGAGAGGTTGTGGAGTCTCCTTCCCTGGAAATATTCAAAACCCACCTGGACCCGGTCCTGTGCACCCTGCTCTATGTGAAGTTTCTCAAGAAGGGGGGTTGGATGAGATGATCTCCAGAGGTCCCTTCCATCCCCTACCATTCTGTGATTCTGTGATTCCACATAAATTATAAATATCACCATATAAAGAGACTCTGTGAGTCCCCAAAATGGGCTGAACTTAAGCCCTCCGTGAGTTCCCAAAATGGGCTGAACTTAAGCCAATCTTTAAAATTATTTTGGTAAAGTTGCCTGTGGACAGAGCTTCCTTCTCTAATTCAGTCAATCAAACATCCTTCCCAAAGGCTAAGTCAAGTTAGAGCCGATAGTACACTGGAGGGAAGGATGTAGGGTCATTTGCACATGACTTAAATCGAAATTCAAAGGGCAACAGAAACAAATACTCAGTTTTATTTTACGCATTTATTCATTTTTACAAGATTAGCTTTTAGCACAGGTGGGCAACAGAGTCAAGTTCTTTTGCTCTTTGCTGTGCCCCAGCTCTCCTGTGCATATCTGATGAGTCACTTCTGGCTTGTGACATGTCTTTGCCACCTGCAAAATAGTCACACTTCTCTGGGGCCCAATGACTGGGTGGGGGTTGGGGTTTTTGAAGGTTTTTTTCCACTTGCAGAGTCCTTTGAGATCACTGGAAGGAAATTCTGTAAACCTGTGTTGCTACTCCTCTGCATTTCAGATAAGAGATCCAATTTGTGTGATGTAGACATTATTACTGTTGCTATTTGACTACAGAAACCGACCTTTTACTGTGTTGAAAAGAGCCAGACACTGCAGAAACCAATGAGGATGACACAGTGGATCTCCTCCACTCTGTTGTGAAGTCTGATAAACCCAGAGGACTTTGTGTGTGCCTGACTGCGTGGGCAGACAGAAAACAATTATTCCTTTTTCACTTGTGTTAATTTAAGAAAAAAGGTCATTTTGAACAGCTGAGAGAGTTGCCGTAATAACAATATTCTACTTATTTAACCAATTGTCAGCTCTAACAGATTTATATCTTAATGTCAGCACCAACCATCCATTCAAGGACCAGAAAAATGCTTTTATGTCAAAGTCCTATTACTTTCCCTTAAGTACAGATGTGGAAATGGAAAAACAGAGCTATTTGAAGATTATTCTCTGACTTGGGAACAGCACCGAGATCTCCAATTTTCTTGTGCTCTTCCCTAGTCCCTGCATTGTATATATGCCCAGACTTAGGTTCCCTAAGCCAGTGCCAGCTGAGAAAGGCTTTTGGGTCAGTACCATGCTGATCCATGGAGATCCCTACCAGACTGAGCATGGCAAAACTATCCCAGGGACCCAACCCGGACCTCTGTGTTGCACAGCATAGGTGCGTCACTTTCCCCAAAACAGCCCTATTCTGTACGGTGCAGAGAAACACGCTCACGGGTTAGCTGTCTCCAATGTGCAAAGCTGTGCTCTTATTTGGCTCTAAAACACCTCACACTGGTAGTAAGCAGTGACTATACACAAGGTGGAAAATGCTGTGGCTCCCAGTGGTGTTAGGATCTCCCAGAGCTTGGCTGATGCACTTGTTCAAACTCTCAGGGCTAAACTGATTTTTACCCAAGGATTCAGGTGGAAAAGCCTGCAAAGAAAGCAGGGGACAGGGGATTTGCCTTTTTCTGTACAGTAGGCTAGGGCTGACTGCTGGGATCATCAAGGAGCTTTATCCAATACTTTCCGCTCTTGCAAGGGTCTAGAGTGTTGCTAAAACTCTTGATCACTCTTGCTTTTTTCATTTGATTTCCTTTCTTTTTAGTTGAGGTTTTTGAGTTTTTGCTGTGAGGTTGTAATGATGTAAACGAGCCTGGGGAAGCACGGCCTGCAGCCCATGGGCTGCTAGAGGCTGGATGACCCAGAAACTGGACACCATGACCCAGATGGTTCTTTCCTGCCCTGCGTTCTTAGACTTACAGTTACTGATAGCTGCAGGACAGTCTCAAAACTAAAATACGGTCCCTTTTTATACTAACCAAAATACAACCGTAAAAGAAATCTCTCTTGTTTAGTCATCTGGACTGCTGCCGGAGAAAAAATGAACAAGAGGTTTCCTTTAAGTCCACTGAGCAGAACCTTGCAACGTTCACATCCCTGAAGGTGATATGCTCTCATCTAACTAGAGCATCTGCTCATTTATTGTCCCCAGGAGTCATCACCTGGAATTGGGAACATCAGGGTTGTGCTTGAGCGTTCAGCATTAAGTTGTTGGCAAATATTCACTGTAACATTTTTTCTTATCTAATGATAATTTGATGTATGAGAAACCTGCCGAGTGAAAGCATGACTATTATGTGAGCAAACAATACAGCAGTATGTCCAGTATTATCTGTGAAATGTATTTCAATACCTGTGTGATTAATAATGGATCTGGAAGCACAGTGAAGTATAAATAATCCAAAGCAATATGCAAACTTCTGTGAAGGAAAGGGATTAATACTACAACCAAACAAGGCCCTGGAAAATGCAGCACTCAAAATAAACTGACCAAAATGCAGGATCGTCCCTCAGTGTAATTAAATAATAACATAAAACTCACAGATCAACAACCCAGTGGTTTTTTCCAGTAAATATAAAACAAAGAAAATCATCAGCGGCCGAGTTGCTTCTTTATACCAACCACTTCAATAGGAAAACCCTATAAGGGTTAGGAAAAAATTGCTGCTAGGGCTGGGCAGGCTTGTTTTGTTGCGTAGCATTCCAGGGAGGGAGTCTGGAAGCAGAGGGAGCAATTCTGTTCTACGTGTTTTGGTCCTTTTAGTATGCATACAGGAAAAGAACAGCCTTTAAAAGAGGGCATCATAGTTCTGCAGCCTTCCAAAGAGGACTCAAGAAGAAATTTGACCTAAGCACTTACTAGCATAAGACATTTACATAAACTTTGCTCTGTTGCACAGTTCAGCTCCTCAGAAGCCCTGTGATCTTTCTAGTCCAAAAGTCAGTCCCGAACATCTGCGCTAAGCAAAGCCTTCCTTCGCTGATAGATGTCGTCTGCTTTGCAGGGTTAAGAAGGCTGATCTGTTCCTCTTCCATCTACAGGGCGGCGCAGCACGTTCACTAAACAGTTTTCAAACATGTCATCTCTGAAAACAACTTAAATACCGCGAATTACCCAAGTGCACAGAACAGCGGGCTGTTCAGAAATACAACTGACGCTGAGAAAATGGTGCCAGAGAGGATGCTGGTCCTTTCCCTGACTGGCAGCCAGTAAGATCTAGTGGTTATTATTACCTATTGTTTTAACTGCCCTGGGTGATATGAATTTGCCGGCTTTGCATGCTTCTCTTTTCCTTGATTTGACTCTTTTAACACACAGGCTGAAATACAGGTATAAATTAAGGAGCTGCAATTTAAAGTGTAAAAAACTGGTGTGACAAAACAGCATGCGCCCAAACTAAAATTTTTTTAAAACCACCCAAGGATTGCCTTAAGACAAATCTTTTTTCACTGAGTTAAATGCTATTCACTAAAGGAAAAAATACATAGTACACGAGTAAGTCCTTGAAAGGAAAACAGCCTTCTAAACCCACAAACCCAAGCAAATCAAAAGACAACTTGTTCACAGAGATAAAGGGAAAAAACAGAGAGGAACGTTTTTAACAACGACTTTTTTCAGTCTTTCTTTTTAATCTAGTATCAGTATCAAGAGCTGAATGGGGAGGGCCTTTGAACAGCACCTGCATGGGCCAGCAGCGAAGGTCGCATACCAACCTACAAATCTCTCCCCCCTGGCACAGGAGAGACGGTGTTACATTCTTCCCTTTGTACTGACATGAAGTGGCTTCAAGTCTATGTCCAAGTCTAAATAGTCATGAGCTGTAACCCAACCATAACTGGTGACTTCTGTACGCCAGCCGACAGTGGAAACCGGAGACTGTGGATCCCCAGCCTCCTGCGCACCCCTGAGCGTCCTCCTTCAGCTCGGCTTTTTCCCTTTCCTGCTAGCAACGTCAGCTCTGATTCTCAGGCTGGCAGCGGTTTGTTGGGAGACCTGTGCAATTAAGTCTTCAGAAAAAAAACAACTTGCAGCAACTTTATTAAGGAGGACTGTGGGCTGGAGTAGGGGAGTACGTTCCTTTCACCAGGTTCAATTGCATGAGAGCCTTGGAAAACTTTCTGGCAGTTTGCTGCAAGGTTATTGAAGCAATTGCTGCATGCTTCAGTCCCTTCTCTCTCCTTTTTTAAGCAAAAGCTTAATGAAGGCAAGCAGGAGAAAGAACTTTCTGTCACCGTTGCTGACCTGTTTTGACTTTTAAAAAGGAAAGTGATAGTGTGGTTGAAGGGTATTGTAACCATTGCTGCAGAGCCCCTCAGCAAAAAGCTGTACATTTCTTCTAGAGCTTTAAATCACAGGCAATGACATCCCCAGCAACATACAGGGGAGGTGCTAGGCTCTTGTCCTACCACAATTATTCTGCAGTGGTATACAAAATGTCTGTCTTTTTTTCTTTCTTACTATGCTGAGACTCACCACAGTAACTCCCTTTGTTAAGGGCTGTTGGAAATTCCTCAGGTGAAAAGGATATACTGTAGTACTCTATCTAGTTTTCTTAATTAGAGAATGATGTAATCTGGGGTAACAGATAGTATTCAGTTTAAAAAGAAATGTCAAAGATGAAGGGATTGGCCCATATTAATATTTTGGAGGACTTTATAACCAACCAGAAATACACACACAAAGGGAACAGAATGCTAATTGGCTCCAGCAAACTCACAGTCCGTGCTGCCTTCCTCTGCTCAGGCTCTTTTTGTAGGGGACCGCACAGATGATGTGTGCCCTGGGAAAGGAAGGGGACTTGGAGCAAACCCTGAAGAGGCTGTGAAAGCCATCGTGCAGGAGTGAGGGCGTGGATTTATCCTGCGTGTGCAAAGAGCAATAAGCCATCTTCAGAGAGGGCTGGCTGAAAGAGTTACGCATGCTATGGACAGTCCGTGCTTGGCAAGATACCATTGTGGACCTGAAAACCTAAAACCTGACCTTTAAGTGCTTACCAGTATCTGGGAGATAACACTTATTCTTCTGACAGCCATTGCGCTGAGAACGCTTTACTGCAAGCAGACATTGTGCTCACACAATGGATCTCCTCGCCCAAAACACTGATGTGATGATGGTTATTATGGGGTTGACAGTCCCATTATAGAAACACAGCCAGAGCTGCCAGTCCTTAAAGGAAAGACGCCCTGAGCACTGTATGCCTGTGACAGGCGCTAATTCCAGCCCTGAGAGGGCAACATGGTTAAACCTAGGTGCACCAGTGACTTCCATGTGTGCTTGTGGTTCTCCAGAGACAAGGCCATTCAGTTTGAGTAGGATCACTGGAGTTTCACAAAACACCCACTCTTTCCAAGCAGCTGACTTGTGCTTGGAGCTGTACTGTTAAGTGGTGACGTACAGAAATTCTAGAACATGTCAGTTTAATCAGCAGTCCACAGCTAAAGCCCTCTTTAATCTCAGTTGTATATTAAAACATATGTATTGGGTATTAAGAAGATTGCAATCCAAATAGCAGAGCCTCCTTGCACCACAGAGGATGATTAAGACCACTAAAAACCACTTAAAGCTAACACAGTTTTTTGGAAGTGTTTAGATAGTCACAGCACAGGAAACCATGGAGAAACTGAAGATCAGCAGAAAAGTTTAAAGACAGAATTGTACTTCCAGGCAAACCACCCACTTCCCAAACATCATGGAGCTACAAGGCATCTGCTGTGCAAAGTTTTCCATACACCCCTGACAGAATTAAATATACGGCCACACATAACGATAGAGCATCAAAAAACAAGCACTTAGATTCCTTGCTACATAAACTCCCAGTCAGCTAATGAGGAGCTTGCAAAATAGGCCAGAGCCACTATTTTCAGATCTAGATGTTGTGTTTTACTTGGAAGGGTTTAATATATCAATAGGAAATGACAGAATTTTTTCCTTGTGATGTTCTTCATCCCAATGAATTACATACGAATATTCCATATGCCAAGACTTCTTCAGGCAAATTCTGGCTCATCAAAATCCCAAATCCTATCATTCAATTACTATTACTCAAATTAGCCATTATGCGGTGGGTGAGGTGGCAAAGTACCTAACGTCATCATGACATAATATTGTCAAGAAGTGTTGTGACAACTTTTGCATTTTAGAAAAAAAGAGCTTAGCCAATCTTACACTGATTGGAACGACAGCAGCTAATTATTGGCTAGTCAGATAAAATTTAAGTGTATCCAGATGAAACTGAAGTAGGAACAGCAGTTATTAAAAATAGCTTTAAAGACAGCAGCAACTTCCCATGTTATTAAATAAGAAATAACAGTTATCTTCTGGACGTTATTGACAGTTGTCTTTATAATATCAACAACCATATCACATCATTAGAGAGTAATGTTTTTCAATATTTCAGAAGATATAAATTAGCCTTTCAAGAAAGGTTCATGACCCTAATTTCATTTTCTCCAAATAAATCCAATGCAATGTCCTCAGAGAAGATAATGAAGATCTACAGCTCACCTGAGGGATCATTTAAAAGCCCATTAATCATCTTTAAAATACATTGTGGTGACATGTATTACCAGATTGTCCTTCTAAAGAACTGTATGTAAGAAATTCCTGGCATGCAGGAGATTACACAATACTGCCATCAAACTTGGTCTGTCTTTACTGGAAGATGTGGAAACTGGAATATCAGACTCAAGGGAACAAATCTTTGATTTGCTGTGTCCCAGGATAACTGTCAGGGGAAGCCAAACATACAAGGAGAACAGAATAGCTGAGATAAGGATGATTAAGGAAACAAGACATAGAACATATGCATATGGTCCTGATGGGAGGAGAAATATTTGTTGCAAAGGAACATGTAAAAAGGCACATTTAAAAAATCATTACCTTGATCAATCTTTATGCAAGGCAGCTCTCAGCTGCTTGAAAACTCCTGTCCATTGGGTCTAGAAAGGGGCCCCATCAAAAACATTTAGCAGTTGCATAAGTAAAGGAAACATTAAGTGTGGAACAGAAGCTGACTTACTTCATTTCATCAAAACTGGACAAAATTAGTCATAGTACAAAGCAAATTTCTAAAGAGTAACAAATGACATATGTTTGAAATAATTCTAATGTCAGTTTAAAATCTCTTGAAATGAATTCCTTTGTAACATCAGTCATCTGCAAGTTATCTGTTTCAACGCTTTTCTAAGTTTATAGTTATACACAGAATCGGTTGTGATAGTCTTGTTTTGAATTGAAGTTATGTTTCAGTACAAAACAGAGCACTAAAATTATGTCCACTTACAGCATCATTTGTTGATAGTCCCTTACATTTAAAAAATATTAGTAGCCGTTACTAAATGCCAGATGCTGTCAGAAGTGATGAAGATGTTAATTTTTAGTCTTCACCACTTCAGATATTATCTGATATTCATTTTCTCTGACAAATGCAGATATTTATGAACTGACTACAGCGATCTTCCAGAACTGGAAATTGGTCTGCACTATAAGATGGTGACTAACAAGTTGATCATGATTAAAAGCAGAGTCCTGTAACTAAAGTTAGCCTTGAGCTTAACTGAAGGGCTGTGGCTGTTCTAACTTTCAGTAAGTCATTCTAAATGCCAGTAAGATGAAAATCATAAAATCAATTACTTCCAAGCTGAGGTATTCGTCAAATTCCTTTGCTGTATTTAGACGATTAGCTTCCTCTGTCCTTATCTGCCTTTTTACAGAATTTTCTTATCCCTCTGGAACTTTGGGAACTTTTTGTCCAACTTCAACATTTCCTGGTGAACATAATCACAGGTAACTGCTCAGATCTGATAGACTGTGGTCAATTAAACATCATTTCCCTCTGGTCTTCAAGCATTTATGCTGCATGTGCAATTGACACTAGGTCTCTGACAGAAATGCGACTGCGGCTAGTAAGATATTGAACGTCGGCTCATCAGGTGAACAGATTCGTAAGAGAAATGAACCTTAAAAGCAGAAAAAAAGGAAAGGAAGCAGTAACCTATTGATACCAAAGTTGACCAAGGAGGATGAGAAAATAACCAGACCTTCAGTTTTGGCCCAGAAAAGATGATCAGAGACTACGGGAGGAAATGCCTTGTGGGGTTAGAGGCAAAACCTTGAAGACTGGAACAGTACACTGGATTTGCACTTCACTGAATCATGGTTTGGTTTGGTTTTATAAAAGTTATATTGGGGCTGTGCACTCAGCCATTTCTTTGTGTCTATAGAGACCAGCTGAACATAAGTAAACTACAGAATTAATGAGTTTCCATTATGACATTACCTTAACTCCAACAATTGTTTTCAGCAGACCCGAATTATGTCTCATTTTCACAGGTCCTACCAACAAACTACCTCCAGGCAGGAGTTATTCTTTCCTTCAGATACAGTATAAAACTATAGGAGCACAAGGTATAGATTTAAAGTGGAAAAAAGATTAAATTCATATAGAAAGAAAACCACATATGGAGATCAAGTAGGACTGCTATAGACTGGACACTAGAAGCTTTAAGGACTGTTATTCAATTACATGTTTCTATCTCAACAGTGTCACTTGCTGCCGTATACAAAGCAAATTCTCTGCTGGGTCCCGCCTGAACTAGGGGTGCCAGAAGACAGAACATCAGCGGAGAAAGCGAGCAGATCTCCATGAAGGTTACATTACTGTCTTATTTCAGTAGATGGCTTTGTGCTCCAAAAACATAATTTAAAAATTGCCTAATGAATGATACACAGTAACTGCTCATCACTGAGAAATGGGAGAGGTAACATTTTTGCACCAGTGATAACAGACTCCCATAAAGATTTTGTAGTTTATCTAGGTATCAGCATGGTACTATTATGGAGGTAGACAGAAGTAATGTCTCAAAAGCAGAAGCCATGTCCAAAAGTTGGATATGCAATGTCATAATTCTGATTTCCTGGTGTCATGAACACATACGACTCAAGCTGAGGCTGCTTTATTTTTTTTTTTTTTTTTTTTCAGAAGACCACAACTGACATGAAGAAAAGCCAAATTTCAAAAGATAGAAGAAAATAATAACCAATTACTGTATGTCAATTTGACGATCCAGAGCTTGTACTGAAAATAAATGTTATTGAATAAGTGAAACATATGCTTTTTTATGAAGGGGATGACAAACTTTCTTTACCTCCTTTGATTGCAGATGGAGGTTTGATATAATTTTTCTAAGTAGCCAAAAGAGTAAAGACATAATTACAAGTCCAGTTATTCAATAAGATAATAGAAATCCTGGCTTTTTAAAGCAAAGAGAAAACTGAGTAAGAAATAAATAATTTGAAGAAAGCAAGCCACAGACTTGCTGAGAAGTGAAACAAGAGCTAGAGCTGGTGCAGAGCAGCTCAAAAACCCTAAACTTCCTCTTCGTGCTCTGCACACTCAACTGCAGCAAGAACCAAACATCCTCCTATAATATCTATGTCAACTTTAAGAAGCTTAACTTACTTTATTCAGATATTTGGATACAGGTCAGACATCAATCAGCTCATTTCCCGGTTTCATTTTGATTATCAGTTAGTCAAAAATCAATATTACAGGCTTGCACTTTTACTGCTGCATTAGGCTCTGATGCATGACTGTGGAAGGAGCGGTCTGGGTCACAGGTCTGTGCCTTGCTATGGCTAACAGCTGTACCATATAATCTGTTTTAAAAACTGTGCATTTCCAGCTCAAAATTAGTCAGGTTTCTATAAAAATAGGGGGAGAGAAGCTATAAGACTGTCACTGCTGTAATGGAGTCACCTTCTCATTTTCAGCCTACATTTGCCTATGTCCACTTTTTTACTCATTCACTCTTAGCCAGTCTTGTCCTTTAGCTTTGATTGTTCCTTCTGTCTCAGGCATGTACTCACGATACATTTATGGAGAGAAATTGCTTGGTGAAACCAAAGCTAAGGGGGGATGCTGAGAAAGCCCAGCTTGGTAACCTCCTCTTGTAATTCAGGCTCCTTTTCTCTCCCCATTCTGCATTGAGACATACTGGTACCAGCAGCAGCAGAATTGCAGTGTGGTACATGTGAGGGACAGGGGGACTGTGGCTGGCTGGGGAAAGGATATCCAGCTTCACGTACTTCTTCCCTAAGCCCCTCTTCTTTCCTTAGTCTTTTTGTTTCTATGGCTGAAAAGCTCTTCTTGCTGTTGTAGTTTCGTATGCATGTCAAACTCACCTGACTTCTAGAAGCTCTTGATTTATTCCTACACCTTCTGAACTACAAGACATAGATTTCTTTCAATAAAATTACTCTCAGACTTTCTGTTTCTCAATATAATTTCAGAAATTATTGCATTTCTGGTTGGATCTGGAGCCCTTGTCTATAGGTTTTTTTCCTCTGCTGGAAACAGAAGTTCCAGACAGGCTTTACATTACTGACAAATAGTTTTTGCATGTCCTCTGTATTCAGATTTCTGGTCTTTTTAGTTCATTGGACTTTACTAATATCTCCCTGGATTTAACAAAGTTTGTTTTCAAGTACAAGCTAATGTTAGTGACAGAACTATTTGTGTTTACTCTTTTAGCTGATTTTAACTGGAGCAAGTCAGGATTTCCTAACCCAGTAATAATTTCTTACGATACTTTCTTTCAAAATTAATACTTTCTTTGCTTACTGAAACAAAGTCTGTAACAGCATCGACTCTGGATAGTTCGTTGACCTTTGTGGAAGAAGTGTGTCCCCTCTCCCATGTGGGAATATCTGGGATCTACCACTGGGAATATTCACATTTCCACCCAATGCCAGGAATTTACATTTTTCTCTAATAATACAATTCTTAGGAGAGGGAGAGCTGTTGCTAAGAACAACAGAACAGCACAGAAGACTATAACCAATTCCAACAAGTTTCCAGTTGGCTGGAGACTCAGCATCATCTTACCACCATCCGTGTGTTGACAGCACTGCCCGTCTTCCCAAAACCACTCGGCATAACCTATTCCTGCAGACAATGTCTTCAAGCCCTTCCTGGCTACCCCAGTGGAGATGGAGGGCCAGTGGAGGTCCCTGTCCCTCTTGCTCTTACCCCATACGACGGTGACCACCTGCAGCATGTAATTCTCATGACAGTGTATTACCATGCATGGCCTTTGTGAGCCAGATCGTTCAGCCAGTAATATATGCTGGGTCATAACCTAACAATATATAAACCGAAACCATTGTCCTCCTCCCATTACCAGGTATCTGTCAACTTGTACTAATCTGAGGTTAGCTGGAACTGGCCGCTGACTCACGGTAACGGGGCCTGTAAGAGCAGTCATGTCATCTGTGCCGCAGCCGCACCGCAAGTGAGGTGCATCATGACCATATCTACAAGGATGGCATTGGGGGGAAAGCGGGCAGGCCTTAGGGGAAGAGCTATGAAAGAAATTAATTAAGTATTATAAGTATTATTACAAGGATGTTTTAATCAAGGGATTAGCTTTGCTTTGTTAAATAATAAAGCTAAAAGTTTTTCTCTGCTGCACTCTGCTCCAAGTGCATCTGTTCTGTTGAGGTAGGGAAATCGTGGCGAATATCAGTTCAGCTCCTTATAACACCAGTTTGAGAGTGAAAAGTAAATAAAAGAGGCTTTAGAGAAAAATATGACTATTTCATAAGATGTTCTCAGCTCAAAGCAAGAAGGTTAAAGAAATAGCACATCTACACGTCAGAACAGCAGAGTAGTCTGTTCGCTGGCTAATGCTCAGCTTTATTTGGCTTCAGTTCCCCCCTTTGGAAAAGGAGGCGAAGGAAGGTGACCTACAGGCAGCTATGACTTTCCCAGTGCAAGCCCACATACATACAGTCACATGAACGCTGTGGCATCAAGGCGAGACGTTTGCAGAGCGAGATCTGTGGGAGCACGGGTGTGATGCAGGGAGCAGCCCCGTGCTCTGCCCCTGTGAGGGGGACAGCAAGCATCAGCACCCACAGCTGCCCCAAGGGCCCACTGAGCTGTAACCCATGCACATTTGTGAAACCCTTAAAAAGCTGTGCATGGCAGAGAGCCTGTAAATTTAACGTAGCAAAGACCTAAATGAAATCCTGACTGAACAGAGAAGTCAGCTGGTATGGTATAGACACATATAGATATAAATACATTTATATCCCTTTACTACTATACTACATTCTTATCTGGGGGGGGGTGTCTCTCTGAAAGCTGTTGCATGTGTTCTAGAAATGATGTGCAAGCCTAAGGGTTTCAAATAATCCAAATACCCCTTCTTTTTATCCTTTTCCACAAAATTAGTACAGCCTCTAAACAAATCCACAAATCTAAACAGTAGAAAGCTGAATGTATATTACTTAAAATTTATACATAACATCACTAAATAAGATATGAAGCATGTAGTAAATCATATAACAAAGTGAGAAGTAACATCAGAAATCACTCTTCCTTAAAAGTCGCCTTAGTGTCAACATTTTTCAAGATCATATTTAATCAGTGTATTAGTTTGCCAACTCTTAGGGACAGGGATCATTTCTTTTTAGGTGTTTAAAGGAGCCTTAATTCAGTGGCATCCCAAACTTGGACAGAGTTTTCAGTTGTTACCATAATGCCAATGCGTAATAGTCATGGTTAAAATAATACCTTTTAGCAATGGCTTCAAGTCTATAACTCAGCTGAGGATGAATCACTCTCTATTGGATTTTGTATTCTTACTTGTTATGAACTTCACTGGCTGGCTGGGATTACAAAGCAAACGAGAATTTTTATGGGGAGGTACAGCAGCAAAGGAGTTCAGCTTCTGAATAAATATCTCCAAAACTAGGAAATTAAACTAAAACAACAAAAGCTGAAAAGAGCCCAAGGGAATTAGGTGTCCAGCTGTCATTCATTTTCTGAATTCCTTCTCCTTAGGCTAGACTTTCAGGGAGACATTTTTATCTTTGCACAATGGTGAGCAATAAACTCAGGGAACAAAACTCATGCTCTTATGCTTTGGGGGACAAATGTGTACATATATATTTATTTTTTTTCTTGACAGGGACAAAAACTGAAGGAACAGCATTGGTATAAAAATTCCCTTTGTGTTATAAGGATACTCCATGTTTGAAAGACAAGAAATAAGCCAGTCCTTGATCCTGGTAATTTTCATCATTAAACATAGTTGGGAAATATTTTTAAATCACACCTTCCAAGCATATGGATGCATGAGTAAGTTTTACAGAATTTTCTGTTTCTGATGTTTGAGCCATCATTAACAGAACCTCATATTTTATTGGTTCACTATTTTTATTATATCAAATGTCTCTTTTTCTTTAGTTCTTGCAGCACGCTCCATAACTATGGAAGCAAGTTCATCTTTTCTATGACAGAAACACTAAAATACAGATCCCTTAGGACAATCTTTATTTCTAAGATGGAAAGATGATATTCAAAGACATGAGTGATAGACATCTACCTGCCACTGAGAACAGATGGACTCTGGGCACATACTCCCTATTTGAGCTTTTGAATATCTCTTTCTTGTCAGGTTTATGACTTTGTAATTTCAAAGCTATTGGACCTTTTTTCAGGATAGTCCTATCATTTGTCCATGATTAAGGAGTCTGCATATCCCTATTGTACCATGTCCAAAAGCCATCAATTAAAGTTATGCTGCTGACCACTCAGTCAAGAGATAGGATCCGAGAATTCAAGGTACCAGCTCCAGAGCAATAAAGACATATAAAAGACTGTTTTTTAAACAAACTTGAATGAAGATATTAACCCCGTTATTCAGCAAGTGAACTAAAAATAAGAGCGTACCAATTTTACACCAAAGAAGTACACGTGAAGTTTTTTGTTTTCCAGATTTCTGAAAAAATCCCCCAACAAAATAACCATATACCTTAGTACTGAAAATATATAGGTTAGTATTAAGAAACACTAACAGGTAGCTGGTATTTTAGGGCTGAATTTCATCAGACCTTCAGATATTATTAGGAAAAACAAGAGTCTCATGTACCCACAGCTGAGAACCTCAGGATGAAGTTAAGTTAATTGCCAGTGAAAAATTGCACCAAAATGGTGCTCTTTAAAAACAAAAATCCTTTGAGGTTAGTAGTAATCTTTTTGCTTAGTGGCATGATGGATCTTTGGTCTGTTTTATTGGGCTTCTTGGTCTGCTAAGAGGCCTACAGTATTCCCCAAATTTTAGCTGCATTTATTTCAGCACAGATTTCTGGCAAAGCATGTAAGCTACCTTCATGTTACTTGTCTCGAGACTTTAGCAGGCCCTTGCATGATCACACAGAAACAGAAAGGTGCGTTAAAACTGCCTACCATTCCTAAGCAAGGGTGTCCCACACAGCACCTCAGCCACCTCTGCTTCCTTCAGCTTATGGGGACAGCACTGCTCTCCCACCCACCAGGACAACAGGTGGGTCAGGTAGAGCAATGGAGCAATTTGCCTCATGGCTGGAAGAAACTATATGTCTTATGTTTGCACAAGCACAAGAAATTGCACCTAAATACAAGTCTTCTGGACTCCTCAGCCTACTACTAACTAATCTTAAATTAGCTAATCAGGATAGGCATCTTGAGCTCCATTCCCTCCAAAGGTCAGCAAATAGAATAAATGCCAATGAAATTACTTCAGGATTTTAGCTTCTCTGTGAGATTACAGTAGAAAGAAAAATCGGTGGCATCTGTGAAGCAATATTTTGGAGACTGAAAAAACGTAGACAAGTAGAAAATGTGATTGTTACATAATAATGTCTGCTGGACCAATAAAGCTACTTGCTGGTCAATATCTGTATTATCAGTCATGATGCAATGAAGTCAAGTGTAATTAAAAATTCAATACCACTTAGCTTTTGTACAGTACTTTTCACCAGTGCTGTTCATCAGCACCTAGCAGTTTATAAAAAAAAAAAAAAAAAAAAAAAAAAAAAAAGAGTGTTTCATTATCACATTTTAACAGGTAAAATGATAGCTGAGACAAAAAAGGGAAAGTGACTTGCTGAAGGTCATTCAACAAGCACAAGGCAGAGCTGGGAATAGACCAAAAGTCTCATGAATTCCCATCCAACGTTCTCGCCATCAGATAGTGCAGTCCTTCACAGTAACTCACTGTTCGTCTGTTCTTTCAGCAGCCTGCCACAAATTACATTCCTCACTCTAGATAACTGCGTCCTTAGATATTGGAGGAGGTAAATACTGGTAGTGTGTGGAAAACCTAGAAGGTTTCATCTACAATGAATCTACAAATCTACAATGAAAGAACAGTCAATCTTACGCTACCAGCAGGTAAAATAAATGTCCTTCCCTCCCTCATTTATTAGAGGCTGAATAAGGTCACAGAATAAGTTACCACAAATGACTTTGATCTCTGCCTTTTCATCTCAAGACCTGAATTTAAAATCAGCACTATGGTAAAGCAAGCAGTGAGGTGGACAAGAGATGCCTCAGAAAACCCTTATGTGGACTGCCACACATTTCCAAATATTCAAAAGCAACACAACGTTAGGCAGCAATTGGATTTCCTTGTTTTTTCCAGCCAGACACATGTGGAAGGCACATGTGGAAGTTAATTTTTGGACATCTCCATGGACATTATTTAGCAGGTGTTGAAATAAAAGTTATCATTTCCCGCTCCTTAAGGGTTCTTAGAATTAGGCTTCCAGCCATAGGCTTATCTAAAATCCATGGAATCCAATTAAAACTGTACTGAAGTCTAGACTGAATTATCTTTTCATGAACTATTGGTAGCATGAATTAGAAGTTTGCATTGAGCTTCTGTTGAATGCATCTATTGCTAGTGAAGTGAGTTAAATTCCACCTTCTAGAAGTAACATCTGATGGACATGCACGCAATACAACTGAAAGATGATTGCCTTGTTTTTCAGATTTTTCAATTGCCAGTTGGCAACTAGCCCTGCACTTGATTTTCTTTCCTTAATGTTTGAATATCCACAGCCATGATGGCTCTTCTAACACAGACACCATGAGCATCTCAGTTTTGCTAGCCAACATTGAGGTTGTTTGCTGAAGAACTACAGGGAGGCAAGAACCATTCTCTTGCATTGTCACAGTCCATATAGATATTTAATCTACATAACTGGGGCATCTTCTCCAAAATTTAGGCATTTTCTTGCATTCTGGCTACTCTATCCTTGTCCTTCATCCCTCTAGATGGAGGCTTGAAATAAAATGAGGTATGGTTCATTCTATTATACTGTTTTCAAGAACTGGTAATTTGTCTTCTCCATCATATGCTACTATGGTCAACTGTTTCTATCACTGTACATGTCGTGGTATTCCCAAATGAAGGCACTAATACAACAGGTTGTTGACCATCAGCAACCGTTTAGGTGCCAGGGGAAGGTCTGCTTGCATGATTCAACAGCTGGCACCCTTTCTTCACTGAATGACCCCTAAGAAGGGATAATGCACTGCCAGATTTCAATATGCAATGGAAAAATCATATCCTTGATCACTTAAATTCATTAAAGAGTCTACAGTACTTATTGCAAAGGTCTAGCTACACCCCAGCAGAAAAAGTTCCTCGCTTTAATTCCCCTGAATGCATTAGTAGAGCAATTATTTTTCACTTTGCTAAAAAGCAGTCAGGGCTGTCCTATACAATTCTTGCACCCCTTCATCTAAGATACATCCTCCAAAATAAACAAAGTAGTAAACAAAGCAATTTGTTCATGAAATAAAGATATTGGTTTGTAAGAGATGTGGCCAGTAAAAAAGTTGGTTTTCAGGAGCTTTTCACCCAGAAGTCCCAAGATAATTCAGTCTTATGAGATCCTGTGGAGACTGGAAGTGTCATTATAATAATTTTACAGATTCTGGAAGCCAGTAATGAAAAGTTCATTTTTCTTGCTAAACTTTTCACAAGCACTGTCACTGTTGGAAACAGAGTACAAGAGAGCTGCCTCTTCTGTCCTTATTACAGAACTACTCCCAACACAGCAACATCTGTAGCAACATTTCCATGTTACTTTTATTTAAAAATGGGATCAGTCTTATTTCCAGACTCCTACCACTGTTTAATCTCTATGACATATTGCTATGTCTATCATTGCTGATTTAAAAGTAAAATAAAATAAAAAAATAAGGCTGACAGAGATATAGAGCTGAATGTCAAAAAGGAAAAGCAAATATAGTAATAATAAAATTATTATATTAAAATGTGGTAATAGCCAACATCCAGGACTTTTCAAAGGTACCTCATACTCAGAATTAGAGTTTCTTCAACAACCTTTCTCTTCAGCCATATCAAATCAATCTGATTACTTCCAACAAAGTTATATAAAACATCTTATAATATATTACAACATAAAGCACCTCTCATCAGGCAGGAAGACACAGCAGGAATCATACAAAGACAAGCTATTTCTACTCCTGAAGCTTTCCGCGTATTAAACAACTGCCTGTGTCTAATTCTGTAGGGAGGAGGAATTGATTTTAATAATAATATTTTCCAAATTACTACAAATACTGAAAAAGACAAAATCTGTCATTTCTGAGTTATGAGCACATGGGATGTTTCTCAGTGAAGTACTAGAAATAGTCCAGCTTTTAGACTATAACATTTAAAATTCCAGCCTTAAACATTAGACAACATCAGTCATAAGACCTCTCACTACTATTTTTCACGGTGAATATTGGTCACCTGTTTTCCAAGCCAACATATTACAGGGAAGGAAAAGTACATCCCTCACTGCTGCCTGAATCTATGTGGTACCTGCAGCAGTAGCTCTGGAAGCAGTGTTTCAGAACACGGAAATGAAGCTGATGATCACAGGAGCATGAAAAATACACTTATTCACTTGACTGAAATTTATGAAATGTGTAGCACCACTTACTGTACCACCAGCATCCCAGATGTAGGCATTTGCACATGGACACAACAGTCAACAGTACATGCTCACCTGGTACGTTCTCTCTTAACCTCACTAAACAAACAGTTCAAATGCAATACTATCCAAAAAATAATGAATAGCATTGACACGAAACCCCCGAGATACTAAGCAAGTGGATTAAAATAGTATCTTTTTATAAATGGGCATACAGCAATTGCAATTAAAATACACACCTAGAATAGAAAATAAAGTCATTAGCTGAAAAGGGGTGCATTAAGATATCTACCCATTCTAAAGGTACTTGAGCAACAGCTGACTTCTTTTATACTTACACAATATCATACCTACATAGGCAACCCAGCGCTCAGCAAGGACAGGTTTTGGCTCTTGCACTTTGCGGGAGGGTTTGCGTTAGGTTTTTTCTGGGTTTGGAGGAGAGGAGGTGAGGGCCAGTGAAGATGAAGGAGTGTGGGTTTTCTCCATTCCTCCATTTTGGTTTGCCAGTTGTGTTTTAAGGGGTATTTATCAGGGTGTAGTAGAATGCATAGCCTTTGGATTTGGATGAGTAGCTATCGGTAACAGGTCACCTACCTGCCTGTTGGTGGGGGTTTTTTTTCATTTTATCACAGGTGCCACTGCTATTAAGAGACACACACAGTGTGTGTGCATGCGTAATTCTGTAACCCGCTTGTGGTTATGAATCTAGTCTGGTTCAAAGTCAAGGCAGATTTTGGTTACATATAATGTCTCACAGGGAGAGGTATTGAAAACAAGCAGGCAAAAGATCAGCTACAGAAGGAAAAAGCAATAATCCACCTCTGTTAATTTTCTAATCTCTCATTAACAACTTCTTTAGAAAGAGCTTCTTTAGAAAGATATCTGGCAACAATTTATTTATAATATTACATTAGTGTCATTTTCATCTTCCGTTGGAAAACGCAACAAATCATTCCCATAAATAAAAGAGAAAGATGAATGACAGGATTCTATTACAGAAGGAGCTACTGACACTCTCATTAGCAACCCAAGGATTATGCTTAGGGCAGAGGAATCCCCCAAAGTGTGAGCAGTATTTTTACTTCCTTCTATCAGGAAAGGAAAAGTTTAGGTTAGCTGAGGGAAATCAAGGAAGCAGAGAAAAAGACAATTATACCTCCTTTTCTCCACCTCCAAAGACAACCTGGACATTCCCAAGCTGGGTGTTGGTCTCAGCACGTGCCAGGAGGTATGTGTGCCCATGCACCGCATGATGCCATGAGGGCGGCGAACGCCGCTTTTCCCCAACAATTACCCTCTGTTAATATTTGATATACAGCCAAAGCTCTTCTGTGAAGAAAATGAGTGAACCACCTATGAAAAAATAAACTGCTTTTCAAGAACATCCATCACTGGAAGAGGTTGATTTTCTTGTCCTCAAACAACCCTGTTCCTAAGGCTCCTGGGCTGCCTCTGAATTGCAGACAAAACCATATTGGGGGTTTGCTATATGGTGTGATCTGTTTTGTCAGACTCATTCACTCGTTCATTTCTTTCTCCTGCACCAGCACAGGGTGTCCGACTGTGAAACCAAGGAACGACTAAACTGACCCATATTGCTATTGTGACACTAGTAAACTACACATATTAATACCACGGCATCTAGCATGGCACTAATAGTTGGATTATTAGTGGCTGAACAAGCAGGCTTAGGCAGCCTTTATTAGGCTAATGAACAGATTTTTCCAACCAATGTCCCTAATCACCGCGCCTGCCTGCAGTAAAACTGCATGAATAACTGTTAAACCAGATACAATTAAGGTCCTCACTGGGATTAGAGCTACGGAGCGGCTGTTCCCAGGCACCTAGATCCCCGTTTCCTAATTCTAGTTAATAGGAGACCTTCTGCCTGCTTTCTGCCTTAAGCCAGTAAAGGAGAAGGCAGGGGGAGGAGGGGGGAGAAAACCCTTTGCGGAATATCAGATCCTCTCTCCTAACCTTTCCTGGATGAATAGAGATGGATTGTGAATCGTGCAAACCTAACATCTTCTAGAACAATGAGGCCCTTCAGCGATAACAATAGTACTAATCATAATAGTAGGCAGCTCCAGCCCCTTTCTATCATGTGCAAACAGTTGGGGCAGAATATGAAATTGCTTTAGAAATAGATACTGACTTCCCCCCCCCCTTTCACTTGCCTACTAAGAATAGCCTAATTTATTCATGCTTTTATTTGGCAACAGAAACTAGGCTGACCTGCCTCCCTTTTTATTCATACAGATAAAAGAGCTTTGGCAAAAAGGCAGAGGACACTCTCTGCATTTAAAGGTGTCTAGTGTTGCTCTCCAAAGGAATGACAGAATGGTTACTGCTTCTTTCATTGGTCCTCCTCTGCTCTCTGGCCTTCATCTCTTTTCTCTCCGACTTTCTTTGGGGCTGTTCATGCCATAAAACTAGGTTAAATCTGGGGCGGAGGGGAGGGGAGAGAGTAAAAGAAACTCAAGTGCCTTCAGCATCTCGTTCAGAATAGTGTGGCACTGTGCAGCTACAGAGGTCCTATGTGTAACTTGCAGTCTTGGAGCTCCGGGAAGAGAGCATGATTTAGAGGTTTTGTTGAGAGTGTGTGTGTTTGGCGTGGGGGAAAAAGGGGGGGCTGAAGAAGGGCTTGCGTTAACCCTTCTTTTATCTCCATATAACGAGAGCTGCTACTCAGAAAATGCGAGTCATTCAAGAAACACCTTGCATACCAAAACCAACCCATATGAGACAGACTCCCTGTATACATCCCGCTCATAGCCTCAGCTGTGTACTCAAGGCAGAGCCCTCCCGAGGAACACTCGCAGCAGTGCTGTTACACTGAAGACAGATAACAGCAAAGTTAATTGCAAAGTACAAACACAGGGATCTTTCAAGCTGGACAAAACCCCTGTGTATCCAAACACAGCTTCAGTGCCTGCGTGCACATCCACTTGGGTAAGCAAAGAGCAGGGTTATCTGTCATTGGATAGGGGTAAGAGGGCTTCTGTCTGGGTGAGTAAAGTTCAGCTGCTCCCTACTTGATTAGCAAAACCTCAGTCTAAATAATAAATTTTTAAAACCTATCAGAGGTCATGTGTTTTGGCATTCCTGCCGGTGCTGCAGAAAAGCAGTGGCACTGCCCGACTGTCGTGCCAGGGCGCAAGTCTGCACAAGATAGCCACAACCATGGTCACCCACAAAGTCGGGTCTTCTCCAGGCTACTAGAGTCTCACCTTCCCCACACATTTCTTTCCATGGTGATTTTAGAAGTGTTTCAGGTGGTTTTCCCCATGGTTGCTGCTACATCCCAGGTTCCCTTTTCTCTTGAGTTTATCTAATTGCATGCAATATATTTGTATAAAAGTTGATCTAGAAAGTCACATGAAGAGGAGGCAAACTAATAGTCTATGTCTGAAAAAAACCCAAACACTGTGGATGTTGATGTGCGAGACCAGATTTGGATTTTAACAATATCTCCTGCACTTTTAAAATCAACCACATCCACCATAAATTGATACTTGCCCTGCTCAACATCCGACTGCTGGTTTATAGTTCTAATTTATCACCCAAGTGACTGATCTTGTTCCTTCCTTCTGCACCTTTTGGGCTACCTCATTTTCTCAGCTATGCCTAAATAAATATGAATTCAGCAGATATATTATGGCTCACTCCACTGTAACCAAGAGCAGAATGTGACTTGTCGTCTTCTCAGATGCATTATTAAGGAACCCAGTGAGAGCACAGATTTTCCTGCTATGTTATCACATGATAAGGTCGAGTTGATCTGCAAAGTGAAACCTTTCAGAATTTTATTTGGCAGTTTGCTTTAAAACATCAAGTGGTAAATGGTTTCTGCTCTATTTCAGTTCTCATGAACACAGTTCTTTTTCGACTGAACCCTTCAACAGGTTAGCAAACATTGTCTCTCTGCCAAGACATGCCATTTCTTTTTTTGTAGAATACTTCTTTTCTTCATTCCTCTGCCAACCCTTTTCTCTTCTCCACACACTGCTTTCAGATTGCCAAGACATGATCGTGTGCTTTAAAGTTGATTTCGGAATTACTTGGCATATCTTCTTAGCTTTCATCTATTATTCTATCTGGAAACACAATAGAAAGCTTTGACTTTCGAGAATTTTTTTAAGCACCTCTTTTTGAGAACTTATCAAAGTGCTAGCTACCACTGATTTTGCGTAAGAAACTAGACCATCAGGATTAATATTCTTTTCCGTATACAGTTGAGAAAGGTTGAAACTTCAAAGCTAAAATCCAGATTTAACCTCCCTGCAAAGCTCAGGTATTCGCATCTTCTTATCAAGCTGAAAAATGAGATGTAAGAGGGAAGTCTTGTGCAAGAGTACATACCTTAATCCTCTTCAGTACTGTCCAAGAAGGATTCCTGAGTGCATAGACACCATCTAACCATATAACATGCATCAGATTGGGCATCCAGAGGGTTGTGTCCTTGAGAGGTCTATTAGTAGGGTTAAAGCCACAATTGGTAGCTGTGGTCATCTCATCTGTCATTCTGTTGCACTGGTAACAAAATATCACTCTCACTTCTCTTACTGATCAAAAGATCTTTCAAAGTCCTCAACTCATTCTGGTAGCTCTGTCCTAAACACTGTTTCTATTTTTTCCACACATTCTGTGAAGTTAAGCCTCAGTAACCCAGGAGTTGTCTCCCTATCTCCCTACTCCTTACACAGCCAATAATCACATTTGCCATTTTAAGAGTCAGCATCTATTTGGGAGCCCAGAATTACCTGGGTTTCTGTCATTACTCTAATACCCTTTTCATGTCAATGCATTCATGGAAATGGTCTCCACCTTTTAAGTGTGACCTACATTCTCTGTTCATAGATGTAGGATTTTGCATTTGGCTGCATTATTTCAGAGTGCTTATTTCTGCTACCATTTTGTGTGTCCCTTAACTCTTCAGAGTGAAAACTTTTTGGGCAGTCACTCTACCTGGCTGTGTGTTGGTGTAGTGTCTAACACAACAGACCTTCAATCCTGGCAGGAGTTCTTGAATGAACTTCACTGGCCTTCTCTTCTCCGCATACCATTCACATAGCCGTCTTTATGTTGGGCTGCTTCTTCAACATCTTTTAGTATTCAGATGCAAAAATATCACATGAGCCACCACATGTCTGTTTACTGCCTCCCTTCCATTGCCTTGAGTTTAACACAAAAATATGCTCATTTACATAACCTGTTGTCAGACATGCATTCTTAAAGGCTAACCTGGCCACACAGCACAAAATCATGAGCTTGCTTGCCAAGACTTCCCACTCCTACTCTTCATAATAGGTTTCAGAAGCATCTACAGAAGTCAAAAATACCTTTTCTGTCAGTAGAGCATAGGATGGCCAAACTCAGGACAGTCTCAGAGTTGCATATGTACCATGTATTTATAGACCAAAGATCAATAAATGTTTCAGATGTACCTGTATTTATATAGCTGAGAATTATAAGACACAACCCAAAATAGAGGTATTCTCTTCAACCAGTTCTTGCCATAAACACTGGCAACCAACCTATCCTATGGAGAAATGACCCTCAGACGAGGTTTTGTGGGGTGTCAGATGCAATCTATCAGCCAGAACAGTTTAGGCTTCCCTGTGCAGATGAGGATCCCAGGATTTTAGAGTGAAAATCTGTTTTAATGCTTTTTTGACCCCCTTCCCATGGGCTGTTGTTACAGGTTTGGTGGGATGAATGAAGGGCCCAATGCATGACAGCAGAACAGTAAAAGCGGTGCAGGTTCAGCAACTATTCCTAGCAGTAGGGAGTCTACACTTTCTCAAAAATAGTCCAAAAAAATCACCCCCAGAGTACAATATGGAGAGAACTAACCTACTTGAAACATACAAAAAATATCTAAGTAAAATGTGACTCTGTTAATTTTTCCCAGAAGAAACATATAAATCATTTGCTACCACCTGTTGTCTTCTGCCACTTGAAGGACAGTGGATTTTAAATTCATCGCTGTGAGTTTTTCAAAATTCCTTAGTATTTCATCCCTCAAACATTTAATTGCTTCTGACTGCCTTCAGGAGTTGCACTGGAAGAAAAGCTGTTGTGCAAGACAGCTGGGAGATCTCAAGCAGTTCCAACTTTTCCCAGTTAATTCTATAGCCTGAAAGCAAGCCAAGATCTTGGATTAACACTAGAAGGGTGAGGATTGTGGCTTCAGAGTTTGTTACAAACAAAAGCACATTGTCAGTGTATAGCATCAAATGGTACTTCAGTGAACCAACCTTGATACCCTGAATACTTGAGTGAAAGCATACCGTGATTGCCATTTATTTCAGGGCATCAGCAAACTCTGATGTTGTTGCAAGCTCACAGGGAGCCAGGGCATTTGTAGTTTAGCAAAAACCCAAACAAATGCACCCCCTCCCCCTGAAAAAAAAACACCAAACAAATTCCCCACACTGCCAATAAAACCAAACAAAAGGCTTATCTTGCATGGGTTAGCTTTCAGGACCTTGCATGCAGGACCATAATTACACTCGTGGAGATTTTAGTCAAATTAAGGAATTATGTTTTATAAGCTTGATGTGTATCTCATTGTATATGATGCTTATTTCAGACTGCAACAATCATTCCCCAGCTGCTTTTTCCTTAAGATGGCAAGTTAGCAGTCTACCTACTTTTTCCCTGACTCCCAGAAGTCTTAACAATGTGTAAATTCAATGCGGGCCATATGCAGTTTATTTAACCTCTCCAGGTGTTCTGGGAAAGGACTTTTAGCCTGTTGCTGATCTAATTTCATCTTCTGTCTTCACCTTTTCCTTAAAACCACAGCAAAACTAATAACTTAGCCTCAAAGCAAGTCTTCAAAGCAGGTTGTCAATTTTCCTTAAAGAAAAACTGAAGAGATCAGCTTCCTTTTTTTTTTTTTCTTTTTGTATAAACAACCTGAAATGGGGATCTAAAATGAGCACGGTGTTAAATTTCTGTTTTATTTCATGCTCAAAGTGCATGGAGTAAGTTTTATAGTAATGAATGCATGGTTAGAGATTAGGAATACATCAGCTGAGGAGTTGAACACAGCTCCCATGAGGACAGGAAAAAAAAAGAATAATGAACCTATGAATAGAGCCTTTATTACAATACTACAGTTCTAGACCATCTAATTTATGGCTTGAGTGGAAAGATTTATGTACTATTATTTCCAGATTTCATTAGACTTATGCACAGTTATGATAAGGATGTGTGCATCTCTGGAAGTTTGTCAAAAAGTCTATGAAAACTCTGTATAGTGAATCCCCCTGGTCGCAGACCACGTGTCTGACATGACGGCTTCTCAGGCAGACCATGTTCTTCTTCTGGTTTGTACTTGGAAAGCAAACTCAGCCAGTAAAGCTGTTTTTTTACTCTGTCTGTATAAACCCCAGCACAGTGGGGTTCCTATAAATTGGGATTTTAGAGTGTTAGGATAATGTAGATAATAAAATCAAAACAATAACAGTATGAAACAATGCAGGAAACCAAATTCAGCACTGTACAACATATCCAGCTTGCAAGAAATCTGACCCAACTAAAATCTGCCCTTTGCTCTACAACTTCCCCTGTAAAGTCTTGAAAATACATTATTTCAGAGATCGGACTGTGTCAAAAAAACCCTCTTTTTTTCAGTCTGCATTGTGTAGGATGGTTTCTTTACTCGAGAATACAGAGAATTTGGTTATCCACCTTCAGGGGTTGGCCTTGAGGCCAAGAACCCATGGCCCCCAACATCCCGTGTGAGGTCCTCAGACAAATCAAATATTTCTGGGGTAAGTACCAGAAGATTTCCTTGTCACACGCCTTAGAGTTCCCTGCAATTCTGAGGCTGTTTCCATGTGATCTGCTCTCTAGATCAGCCCATTTACATTTAATTAATTTTATATTTCTGGGAGGTTTCCCAAATCTGGGCAGCCACACCATGTATTTAATCCTCTACTGAAGACATACAACACAACTGCATCAGAGACACTGACAGAGGTATCAGGGAGGAGACATAGCAGATACTGTTGTACCTCCAGAGATGAGTGGTTTTAGCTGCAGTTGTTTTTAGCTGAGAGGGAAGGAGCATCGCCTACAGGAGGAAGGAGTTTGGAGGAGTCAGCTTGCTCCCGGCTTGACTAGTAGTTAGATAAATAACTGTATACACAGGATATAAGTAGTAATCAGGTCATGAATCTCTGCATATAGTTATTTTTATAAGAAGCCAACACATTTGGCAAGCCTGGCGTCTTGTTACGTTATTAGCCGGCAAATAGTGTACAAAGTCTTTCAGTCCAGTGAGACCAACAGCAAAGAGGAGACTGCAGTTGACAGGAAGACAATAAAAACATCACTGAGCACAGAACAAAGGAGGAACTTAGGACAACAGGAGAGCTAAATTTCAAGCCCTGTATATGCATGGAAGGAAGAATTCAGTCCATGACCAAGTGGATCATGTGTATTAAAAATATGAAAGTTAAAGAAATTGTTTTAAAATTAATACTTTGATGTCCTGCTAGCTTGAAACATTAACAAAAAAAAAAGAATAAGATCCAATTACCTAAAATAATTGGTGAATAGAGAACAAATGCATTTGATAAACACTGATTGATACTGGAGAATAACATTTCACCTCCAGGAATCACCAAAGGAAATCCATGATTGTAATGCATTGCTCAGAGCCTTGGCATCCATGTCTACCTTTAGAGACATGAAGGATTCACTAAACACAGATGAGATCATTCATGGGATGAATAATTCAAATGATTCCAACACAAAGGGCTGATCACTGAGACAGCCAGCTCAAACCCAACTACAAGTGTTTCTGAACAGAAAGCACTGAGTTGCTGAAAACATACATCAAAACTAAAAGAACTAATAATGAAGAACAAGTATACCAGAGGCTGGAGCAAAAGGAATGCAGAAGGTGAGACAGACATAAACTTGTCAAAAACGTAGGCACCATGCCACGGAGAGCAAGATGAAAGATAAGAGTTGACCACATCTCCATGCACCCTAAACAACTACTCAAAAAAACTCCATTAAAAGAGTATGCTTTAGCCTGGCACTGTAACAACAGAAAGTACAGAAACGTTATTGCAGGACACCAGGGTAGGCAATCAGTCCTCTGCAGCAGAGAAGGCGAAGACTCGAGGCTCCTATAGGAGAGTCCATCTCAGTCCAGCTCTCAAAATTATGCAGACCAACCCCAAACGTGGGAGTCGCTGGCAGAGCGGGGGCAGAGGTGAGGACAGGACTGGGGAAAAGTGGAAGAGAGGGATCACACAGCAGCGAGAGCAGGAGCAGGGTCTTGGCTGCCGGGAGCCACTGACCTCACAAGGAGCCGTCCTTCCCACCCCTGTGCATGCTGCACAGGGACCCCCCAGCCTCCCCAGCCAACTCCCCAACTCAGAGGTGGAAGGGCACAGGGCATGTCCCAGGAGGCACCAAGGAAAAGCCCTGGATTTATACCTGCTATCATTTCCGAGAGGTTTATTTACATCAGATCTACCAAAGAACAGGCAGCTGAGTTTTACAAGCACTCTTATCCAGCACAAAATGAAAGAGCGAGCAGGGACATTGGCAATAGCCAGGCTTTGAGCAACCAGCACACCCCCATTACTTTTGCTTTCCCAAGGAGCGATTTTCCTTATCTAGATCTGCGAGCTGGATCTCGCCATTATGCCAGGTCCCACCGATGTTTGCTTTATTGCGATGGAAAAATCAGCAATAGATCCATGGCCTCCTGAGGGACACCCTGGTACCAGTCACTCAACCCACAGTGGTGTTATAAAACAGTAACCTTCTGCTTTGCTAACTCACAGACATCTGGGCCATAAGCACTTTGTATAAAGCATTTTAATGTACCAAGAAAAGAGCAAAAAGCAAAGATGAGAAACAATAACATACTGTTAACTTTTGGGTTAACATGACTCCCAGTAATTTTCTTGTCTCTGTGCGTCAAATTTAAAACTGAAAAAACCAAAATAATCATATCTCCTTATATACATCCCGGCAAACTGTACCAGGGTACTTCAATTTTGTCTCTGCTGGCTTCTGTTATGTTGACTTCTGCTACAGGACTAGTGAACACACTGAGGAATAGAGCCATAATTCTGCTCCAAAATCTAATGCCAGCTGGAAACAGTGAAATTATGACATTGGACTTGTCAGTGGGGATGTCAACAGCAGTAGCACATAAAGGTTTTATGAAATACTTTTTTTTGCAGTCCCCCAGATCCTGTAAAAGTGCTCAGAGGTTGACTGTTAGGGTCTGATCTAAATCTCTTTGAATTAGTAAAAGTCTAATAATGGGCTTTAATGATCTCTGGATCAGAACCTTTAATGATAAACATGTCTGGAATAGCAATTTTTATATTCCTTAAAAGTAAATATTTTTGTTTAAACTCCTTTTCTCCGCAAACAAGCCAGGAAATAGGCTGCGACTAGCCTGCCTCTTGTGCAGATTTCTTTTGATTTTTTTGTGCATTACAAGCAAATAATATAACCAGTAATCTGTAACCATGGTTGAGCTAAAATCTAGAGTAAGCTGACACTATTCGTCTCGGCCATTATTTGAGGAAGAAACTAGTTACAGGTTGGCATACAGTTTGCACAAGAGTATTTCATGCTGTTGGTTTTGTGGTAACAGTATTTAAGAGCCTGCCAGGGAATTAGTAAAAGTAACTATGTTTACTAAGAGTAATGCTAACTAAACAGCTCCAGACAAAGCCTCCTATGCTTTACAAACCTTTGCACTCTGCCAGAAGAATGTGGGAAAAGAGTTAATCAATAAAAGACAAAATAGAAGCATTACCTCATCGCACTGAACGCTCCCATAGCCTAAACACTGATGCAAAAGGAGAAAACTGAACTAGTGACTCCAGCGATAAGAGTAAACCTCTGGTAACACCAAATGCTCCATTCTAGTTAGAGAAATTTTTGGCTCCCAGTAAAGTAGCAATCTCTGGTTTTATCCCACAAAATGAAGATAGAGATAAAAAGCAAATGAATTGTTTTTAAAATAGAGAGTGATATCTTTAGGCCAGACTATGCCTTACAAAATATTTGTACATAGCTGATTACAGAGAAGTATCTGTCATAATTCTGGCCTCCATGCACTACCATACCTAAGGCAGCAATAATACATGCCCATTACTGAATAGCTAGCAAATCATGGAACAGTATGTCAATGTATTAGCCACAAATTATATATGTGGGTATGAAAGAAGAAATGATTTTAAGACAGAAAGAAGAAATTACTTTAAACCTATGTTCTATTCCTGGAATGATGTTCTTTGTCCGAATCACTCCCTCATCTAGAAGGCTCAGCACGGACCAGGGGGACTTCTCAGAAGTTTCTCAGTTCCCTTTAACATGGCCCAGATGTTTGTCAGCTGTGCAGATAGCGAGGCTCAGACACTGTCATTTGAAGTTCAGTTTCCAGGAAGATCACACGTGGTATATTTTGTTCCCAACAGCCATGCCTACTTTGCGCAGCACTGTCAAGATTCGGTCCTTCCTACATTCAAAAGCGTCAGGAGGAATAAAAAGAGTCAACAAAAGCCTTAGGCAGGTAGAAACCACTGCCCAAAAGTCCTCACTTTTTAACTAAAACTGAACTTCTCAAACTTTCTATACACTCAGCACAAATTAGGGTTTGATTCAGGCTTTAGGCAAATGCAAACAACAACCCCAGACCGGACAACTCCATGCACAATGCTCATCCACTTACAGCAGCTTGATCATTTGAGTGTGCTACAGCTCGCCTGTCGTTCGCTTCATGCTGCTTTTGGAGCTGTTTTTTCCATTTGTTTGTGTTGAAGGCTGCATTTGTTTTCTCTCCTTGTACTGAAAAAACTGGAGTACTGTTGACAGTAAAATTATTAGGCCCTTTACCCTAAAGTTGTCAACCAGTCTTGGCTGTTAACAGATCTAACAATTAGGTAATTAAAAGTATGATTGACAGGCAAACAGCGAAAGAAACCAAACCTGTTATTGCACCCCTTCAGAGCAACAAATAAACCCTCTGTACGTTTTCAGTATTCACTGGCTTCAACAGGCCTAATTATCCCTGGTTGATGAGTATGTGCATAGCATTCAGAAAGTGTAAGGTTTTCATGTCACTTTTTTTTTTTACTTTTTTTTTTTTACTTTTTTTTTTGAGCTAGAAACCTTTTTCTGATACGTGTGTGCGTTTTGAATATAATGCTAAAATACTGGATGTCACCCCGACTGCTGGAAATAAGCCAACATGTAATAATATCCTATCAGGAATGCTTAGGAAAAATAAATCACTCCAGATCCTTGGAGTCAGTGATGCAACTGTTATTCCCCTGTCAGAAGCAGGCAAGCGCATATGTTTAGTGCTGCACTTTAAGGTATGCAGTCAGAACTGGTCTCCCGTACGGGACCAGCCGATATGACTGACAGTAACAGAGCTGTCACCATGCATTTCCCATTTTCTGCAGTGTGTGGTTCTGCACCCCGCTGTGTACCTCCTCGGTGGCCACTCATTTGATATGACATATTCTGAGAGGCAAAACACCTGATGATGTATTTAAAATAAAACCAAAAACTTGCTGCTCTTTTCCATTTTAGACATCTAGAGAGAAGTCTGCACCGTATGGGATCCTTTAATTTTTTATTCTCTCCTTTTCAGATCACATTCTCTGCCTTTCTCACACACAGACCAGGCAATAAATCTGTGTGTGCTTCGTTTTTGGTGGGCATCATTCAAAGGCTGATTTGTTAGGTGTAATTACATTCACAGCAGTTTGAAAGAATTGAGCTAAGCTGCCTGCCCTTCAGCTGCGAGCCTTGGTTTACAGTGCACCCTATTAATATGCAACTGGGCAGACAGATGAAATGCCCTCAACAGGTCTTAGCTGTCTTTAGCATCTTAGTCCACTAACTTTGTAAACATTGGTTAGCTCTGGGAGCAGGGACTGCTGTGCTGCACAAGCAATGCCGCTCTGGGGGAAGGGGAATTGAGGCTCAGGATCCATCCGAAAGCCCAAAAGCCACCTGAACAGCTTCAAGGACTTGTCAGATATTTACCCTTTCCCGTGGCTAAAGGTCTGAGCTTGCGACCATCTTTTCTGGCCAAGCAGAATTCACCACACAGGGTGGAGGGGAGAGGAGGGGAGATAAAACCTCTGAAAAACTACCCCCAGCAACCTTGCTCAGCAGGGCCAGGACCTCTAGGTCTTCAGAATAAATGAAATCAGAGCAGGTGACTACACATGGGGTTTTTTTCTGGAACAATAATCAAGACAGATGACAATACATCTCCGCTGCTGTCTCTCTCCTCCCACTGTATTTCCTCCTCTTCCTACACACTATCGTATCTCTTTCATGTCCTATTCAAAGCAGCATTTCAAACCAAGAGCTGGAGTTCGAAATGGCTCGTTAGAGGGAGGCTGTTCTCTCAGGCAGGATACAAAAATGGAGATGGTGAGACCTGCTATACAGGAGAGGTTTTTTATGCATGTATTTTATAAAAACTCGGCCAACCCTGTTGCTAGGGGTACAACACAGAACCACTATTAATGCAATACCTGCAGTCTCTTGAGCTTTGCTGCTTCCTAATTAATGAAAAAAACAACTTCACAGGCTCTCCAGAGCTGTGATAACCTCACCGCTGAGGCTGACACGCAGACCAAGCAAATGAGGGGGTTGCCCCAGAGCAGCAGAGTTGCCCACCTCCATTTTCTGATTGATTTGAACCATAGACACCAGAACCTATTCCCACACACCACCCACATGAAATACCCCATCACCTCCTGTGGGAGCTGGACAAGGGGAAACACACACCGCAGCAAATGCGGAGCTGTGCACAGGTGGTCTGCTGGCAGACACCTCACGTCTTTGAGACATTCCTCTTGCCTTGTGTCAAACATGGCTGAAAATGGTTCATGAGTTACTAAGGATAAGGAAAGGCCGGGTGTGCAGTCATATCCCTGCCATTTCCTCATGCATCCAAGTTAAAAATAATAAAATACATATACCTTACTGGAAGTTTGAGGAGGAAAGAGTCGTTTTTAAGTGACAAAACTACAAATACACAGAAAATGTCGAAGGTTAAGTACAGGGAATTAGTGGGCCAAAAGCTGTGTGGAAGCAGATTTATATCGGTACAGCAGAGAGAACGGCTTAGTTATCAGGGCAGGGTTTGACCTAATGGGAGTTAAAACCAAAAAAACCCTAAAGATCAAGTCTCTGACTCTCTGTAAGATTTAAGGATGAGAAGATTTCCTAAGTAACAAGCTATTTTTATACCATCTATTTTAAACCTCTCTATTCATGAGATGATTCTTCTTTTATTCATGCTCCTTCAGTGTATTATACAGACCATACTTGCTGAGCTACTACATTTTAAGACCATGCAAACTGTAAATATTGATTTGTATTAAAGACAGGTCTGAGTCACAGGGTTTAGCGTTTGTATCCAGACTCAAACTTTTCCAGGTCCATAGGTGTTTTTATTTAGGCCCACTTAAAGGCCTCAATTCTGCAAGATGCAAAGTGCTTTCAGCTCCCACTGAAGTCCAAGGCAATTGAAAGCCCTCTATACTTTGAAGGGTTGGGCACATAATTTAAAAATCTCTGTTAAAAAAAAAAAAAAAAACCCAAAAAAAACCCAAAAACAACAAAACCCAAAAAAAACCCCCAAAATCCCCCAACACTCTTTTCAATGATCCATTATTTAAGGGGCATGAATTTAATTACTTACTGTAACTAGGCTCAAGAAAGTTAGTCTTCTCACTTGGAAGGATACCAAATTTCCACGTCTGCATATAGGCACAATCACATACAGTGTGACCTTAACAAGATTTATGGCGTGGTTTATTAATTCTCTAAATTGGTTCCATAAATCTACACTAGCCCTTGCTATTTAGCTGAGTAAACGGTCTTTGATCTCTGCAGAAAGAAGAAACATACAAATCAGATTTCTTTCATAAAGGTACTGGGCCAAACTCTGCCCTCGGAGGCAGCTCTTCATCCCTCTCTCGGTGGCAGGAACGCACGGCAGAATTTGGGCTGCCACGTGCAAACCACATTCTCAGTTACAACAGTTTGGATTTCTAGGCAATGGGCATTTTATCTGTGTATTGTTGCTCATTTTTCAGTAATTAATAATTCCTGGGCAATTTGGAAGATTTTCTTCAGATGGAGAAAAAGTTAACTTTGCCTCATTTTGCTTACAGAAAGCTGTTACAAGATAACACTGCCTACAAATATTTCACTTACATTAGAACAACATTGTCATTTTAGCAAAGCTGATTTTAGTCAACATCTATTCTGTAGATTTAAGCAATGGACGGGCTGCTCATGCTCCACAGCAGGCCAGCCTCAGCTCTCTGGACTTGCACAGCTCTGTGCTGTAACACTCCATGTATTATCTCACAGGGAGTTTTCACACAGCAGTTTTTCTTCTCACCTATAGAAAGCCATAGTGGGACTAGATGTGGCTTCATTCTGACAAATTGCTGAGACAGTTAACATTGCTGCTGCTGCCTTTTAAAACAAGATAAATCACAAGCAATTCCACTGAGCTTCTAGAAAATTTCAACAACAGAAGTCAATCATTCCTTTAGAGCATGTGAGACAGTGAACTCAAGAAACATGTATCACTCTAAGATATCTCAAGTTTGTTTCATGTTGGTCAGGAAAAGGAGGTAAAATTAAGAGTGTATATTACTTTCATTTGAATTTTGAAATTTTACATCAAGAATGAAATTAAGCCATGATGCGTTATTAAATAACAATACATTTGCAAACTCATAAAACCCGAAAATGATGCCACTGAGTTAAAATCAGAATTTGATACGACACATCTTTTACATTTACACCACCCTGAGCTTAGAAAGCAGCATCATCTTTACTACCATGTCTGGGGAAAACTGAATAAATGCTATTGCTCTTCAGTTCAGACTTGTCCTCCTTTATGTTTTTAACCTCCTCATAAAATTCAGATTTGAGGTTTGCTTAGTTTCATTTTTAGTCTCAGTCCAAAAGCATTTGCGAATAGAAACTGAATTACCCCGTAGGCTTATGAGTATATTAATGTAATTCTTTCCTGTACTTTCTAGTTTAACTTTGAGGTGCAACAGCTCAGCCTTTTGTGTTGAAAACACAAAGCACAAAGAAACCGACCTGGCCTGCCTCTTTTTTAGATATCAAGGGGGCAAGTGGATTCTTATCAAACTGGATGTGAACAATTAATGGTAATAGCTGTCTTATTCTCTAATCATTTCTTTAAAAAATACACAAAATATTCCTTCTTTGACTTCTGCAGTCTAACCCAGTGCACAAGATGCAGCGTTTGCCTCCCGGAGTGTGCACCTCGCGCAGGTGGTATTTTTTGCAGATACCATCTGGAGCCAGAAGACCGAGGACAAAGTATGGGGGACACTTTTGCTCAAGTCTCTGTCAAGTATGCTGAAAACGGGGGAGATGACATGCAAGGAATAGATTTCGAAGATACCTAAAACAATCAGTTACACTAGAAGAAGACTTATCTCTGGAAGGTTGATCACACATGTACTGCTTCTGATGACTCCTGAGCAAGAATTCATAAACTTTAAATGGACTGTTAAAGCTTACTGAAAAAAATGAAGCCTACAACACATCTCTGTCACGGTGGGAGTCAGATCTGAAGACTTTAGGAGGCTATAAAAGGTTAAGTGAGGGCACAAAATATACCGCAGGTAATGCTTTACCGATCTCTGGGGCTGGGACACATTATACTGAAACTGCAGAAGCTACTTGAGTGTTGGAGGAAAAAAGTTTTTGATAGCTAGATCCACTCAAGCTGGCATCTAACAAGCTGTACTGGAGCCAAAGGCCCAGGATCTGTTGTTTAGATGGATACCGATTCACTCTTTGTCCTATTCATAAAAAAAACACTCTAGAAGAGTTCCTGATACCATGATAACATATTCTTTTCTTTGTTTGATCTGCATCTTTTCTAGAACTGAAATCATCCTTGTTTTTCTCCCCTGGACTTACTCCAATGAAACCACTTCTTTCTTCAAAGGTAGTGCCCCAACCCGAACACAATACACAGCTGAGGCTGCATTAACACAAAATGCGGTAAAAAGTGTCCTTCATGTGTTTATGTTGTATGCTGGTTAAAGTCAATTTTGTTAGCTATTAAACAACAAGAACCAGCACATATTTCTTTTGAGACTTCTCCACGTACCACGATTTCTAAAGTCTCTGAATCAGAGACAGTTCTTTGAACTAAAGGCACTCCAAATCCAAAACGCAGCTTTACTCTCTATAAATGAAATTTGCCATATCCATTAAAATTTTATTCCTGTGTGCATTATAGTTGTTTCCCCATCTACATTTTCCTTTTCATCTATTGACAGTAAATTTCATCTGCCACTCTAGCATGCTGTCACTCACTGCTGCGAGATTCTTCTGCAACTCTTTACGCCTAAGTTTTGATTTCATTGCCCAGAATAATTTTATATCACCAAATGCTCTCATTATTCAATCTAATAGCTAAGTTCATTTATGAATATGTTGAACAGCATAGATACCAGCTGGATACTACTAAGTTCCCTTTATCATGCAAGCTGACCGTTTATTCCCACTTATTTTTCTCCCATCTTTTAGCTAGTTATTAACCCCTAAAAGGATTATCTCTCTTGCTTTATGATAGCTGTTTCTTTAAAAGCCATCAAGCAGAAACTGTTTGGAAAACTTTCTGGAAATTCAAAATACCCCCTATCAGCTCCATTGCAGAGGTTTTCATTTGTCTGTATTTAATTCCTTTCAAAAAACCTCCAACAAATCTGTGAGATAAAGTCCCCCTATAAATGCCACCCTGGCTTTTCACAATAAATTGTATTTATCCATATTTCTACTTTATTTTTAGCGTGGGTTCTGCCTAATACAGATGTCATACTCACTCCTGCCCGGACATTCAACATTTGCCTTTCTTTTTCTTGGGGCAAGGAGGAGGGGTCCTTTAGTAACATATTATTGACTCATGCTCCATTTTTGATCCATAAGTACAACATTTTTCCGTAAAACTGCTGTCTAGCTATGTTCCCCATCCTGTATTTGGGTAGATGCTTGTTACACCTCTGTCTGAGGTTGTTGGCTGGTTTCTCCCTGTTTTGGATCTGACAAGACAAGGAGCAAATTTAGCTGAAAAAAACTCTTCCAAAGAGGACCCCTTCACCCACCCAATCCTTTCCCAACCCATCGCTAGTGACAACTGATAATGGAAGTAGGAACATGTCCTTATTTATCAGTCCCCTCTGGCAATTAGCTGGGTCTGCTCTCTTTCTGGTATGCTGTGTAGGAACAGGCTGTATATTTGTGTTGCATAAACATAGTTGAGGCATATCGATGTTTTTGCATTGATGGGACATGAGGAAGGTGATGAGTGCCTGCTTGCGTATCTGAGCAGGGTGTGGGTTTTTGCTGGGTGATTAAAATCCAAAGTATGTTATGGGGAGATAGATTATTTGAAGAATGTACAGCAATGAAAACCACAAGAGGGAAGAAGGTAAAAAATGACTTGATTCTAATACTCAGCAGTATGTGAAAGGTTAGGGAAGAAGACAGTCAAAATGTAATTTCAGAGCCTGATTCAAATCCCACTGAAGTCAGTGAAAAATTCCCTTTGGCTTCAGTGGGCTCTGAACTAGATCATTAATAACTGTCATTCTGAGATTGCACTGAAACATCAATGTGTTTTAAATTCAAGCAAAAAAATTGGACAAGTAAGGCAGTATGTGAATTGTAGAATTTGATTAATATATGGAAAAATCAACTTATTGGGTTCAATCCCGCTTCCTTTGGAGTCGGTGAGAGCTTTGCCATCGATTTCAGCTGTAGAAAAGCTCCCCGCTTCCTAGAGGGAGATTTCCACGTGAATCTCCAACAAGGAAATGCTCATTCATGAGCCTCGCAATCTAATCCGTGGCAGCTTTAGCAGAACACAAGGACATCCCCAGAGAGTAGGATAAAGTCAGATCAGAGCTGTAAGATGAACCAAGGCCACGTAAAGCCTTGCTTAAGTCAACATAAGGATATTAAAGTTGAGATTTTGCCACGGCCTTTCCATTGCAGTGGGAACTTGATGCAAAGAGGGTTGAGAGAGAGTTGAAGCAGGGAGACCCGGTGATGCAGGGTTACATAATAATCCAGCCTGCTAATCACAAAAGCATGGATAAGCATTTCAGCCTATATTGCACAGGCAAGCATTTAATCTTGGAGATGCTTTCTGGTGGGGTGTTTTTCCCCCTTTCCCTCCCTTTTCTTTTTTTTTTTTTTTTTTTTTTTTTTTGAGCCTCTCACACAGCGTAAGGTGAGAGGAAATAAAAGAAGCCTCTCTGCAGAAAAACCGCAGCAGTAGGATAACAATTGCAAAGGATCATCAGTCTTCAGGCATGACCTGAGGACCACCGAGGGCTAGAAGGGCTTTTTTCATCTGCCCCTTCCTTCCTTCCCACCCTGGACTGTCACCACAGGAATACAGGGTGGCAAGTAAGCAGAGATGGTGTTTTTGATTCTTAGAAAAGACCCAAGATAAAATGGACAGGTCAGTTCTGTTGGGTCAAAACCAAAGGAAAATGAGAAAAGAATCCCTGAGAAAAGGATTAAGCAGGAATCCCCCAAATCCCTGGCTTGATTCACTTGTTCCTAGAAACAAAAAGAAGCCAACTGAGTTTGCAATTGCCTTTCCCAGCCGGGAGATAGGGACTTTCCAAAATTCTTCATCTGTCATCAGCCAGGGATGGAAAACCCTTGTCATCGTCCCAAGGAAAAGAAGAGGGTAAGCATTTGTCAGGGAGATGCTCTGTATCTCATTTGTTAAGCACTTGAAGTGCAAACAATTATAGGTCAGGCCCTGCTATATGTTATTTGCTGTCCCATTATGAAGTTACTATAAGGTAATATTTCAAAGGTTTTGTTTACAGGCAAACTGTAACCAGGCTACGTAAACTCCCAAACCAGGGTCAGCATACTTATTTAATAAACTTTGGTGATACATATCTTTTATTCCTAAAGGAAAGCAGTGAAGAAAACTGGCAAGGGTTGAGAGTGCACTGAGTGTTATATGAAAATCTGTAAGGCAGTTTAAACAGATGATTACAAAAACATCTATCTGTTACTTTCACAAACTGCAGTAATCAAGCAAATCACATATATCTTTCCCATGAGGGCACTGACAACAATTCTTCAAAGTTTTAGGATAGTTGGGGTCCTAGAAGATCTTACCTATAACCATGATATGGGTGCTGCTCAAAAGGGTTTTAATATGTTATGGGGAAAGGAAATTAATTCATCTGTGGGAGATGAGAAGGTGACCAGCTCAGCAGGACAAAAGAAACTCAGTGTACAATTGCGGAAGCACAGATTTCAAACTCTCTTTGCCCCAAACGAGTAATTTAAAGTACATTTCAAGAAGCAAGATAAAGGGGAGAAGGAATCTCTCCCAAACATAAGCCGTGCCAGCTGTTTTGCAGTAGGGTTATAGGGAATACCCAGGGGACACTAAGGGAGCATGTCAAGCACCTGAACATAACATTGAGCCTCTCCTAAGGGCTGGGGGACATGAGAGACCTCAGCAGGGAGGAGGCTTCAGTGCCACGGGGCTTGCACAGATTGGCACCTCCCGGGAGCAGCAATGGGAGGCAGAAAGGACAGACTCAGATGGATGCTGGACACTGAGATCCAGAAGAAAAGGAGGTTGTGTCATGTTTGAGGCTTTGCTTATTCTCCTGAAAACTCAATGACAGAGAGGAAGTAACAAAAAAAAAAAAAAAAAAAAAAAAGCACCCCAGACTGAACATACCCTTTTCACCACAAGATTCTCCCAGAGGTCAAAGGAAAACAAGGTCTTTGGCATTTTAGATGCATTGACAAGTTTTTGTCAAACTGCATATATGTTTATTAAACCACACTTGGATTCTTCAGTGTACAATTTACTTGGCAAGTAATGCTTTCAAAATACATGGACCACTGAAATTATTGTACAAGACTCTTTCAGAAAGGCTAAAACGCTTCACTGCATCTAAAAATACACAATAATGGCATAACAATCCGAGGCACAGTTGCCACAGGTATACCTCCAAAAGGAAGATTTCAAGCATGAAATATGCTAAAACCCATTTCTCTACTTAAATGGCTGCAAAAAGACTGTGATACATAGTAATTTATTGTAAGTTCTCCAGCAGCATCATGTCTGAGCACCTCTCAATCTTTCATGTACTAACCTTAGAAATTCGCCTGAGGTGAGGTCATATTCCTATTTCTGCTCTAGCAATGATCGGTGTTGAACAGATGAAAACCCCAGAACAAGAAAAAGTCCTGGCTTCAGAAAGGCAACTAATTTCCTGACTGCCATTGTGTCACCTCCTTTCCAGTTGAAGTCCTTTATACATCTGGACCTCAGTGTCTTGCTCAAGTTCACCTTCAGATCAACTTTTCCTTTCATGTAAAATTGAATATGCCAATATGGGAGACTAAAAGGATGTGGAAAGGACTGAAAAAAATAAAGCAAATTACTCTTACAGAAACACTAAATATAGCCCACAATTAAGGAATAGTTAATTTCAGAAAGTTGTAAATAAAATTAGTAGATTATTGATGGGGGCTTGCTACTGTGCTTTCCAAACAACAAGGTTGTTCATATAGTTTATGTGACCAAATAGATGTCTGGGAATTCTCACTTTATCACAAAACTCAGTCAAGTAGTGCAAGAAAACTCAGGAGGACACCCATATATTCCCTGGGAAAATGCAGCTAAAAGTTAGCAGCACCTCCACCGAAGTTGCTTATTATAAGGGTAAAATCTGGCTTTGAAAAACCCTCTGTCTTGATGTGATTTCGAAGTCTAGTGTCACCAGTGAAGCAGTCTGTGTTTTGGACCTTACTATTTTTTATATGAATACATCACTCTATCCAAAGTGAGAAAAAAATAAAAGCACAGCTCCTACATACACAATGGCAAGGAGCTTTCCGCTTCCCTCTGCCTAGAAATCGCACAGCAGCAGAGTGACACAGGAGAAGGTGGCATCTCCCACTAACACTGCCACTCCCTCAGCAATAAATAATTTACACTCAGTGATCCATGGAAAGCAGATCTTAATTAAGTGCAATACAGTTGCACTTATTGATCTGTAGACATCTTTGATCTGTACAGACATGTATTTGATCTGTACAGACCAAATCCTTATTGATCTGTAGACATTACCTTTTTGCAAGAGGCTTACTCTAAATTAAATCAATTACCACATTAGATGCTTAGAACTTCTCTTTTAGATTGATGCATGCTTACCTGGCTTCAGAAACCTACTGCTAAAAATATTCAGCTACAGACATTGTCCAAATTTGTAAATAATGTGGCTGGGGCAACTCTTCTCCTAATGACTCTGTGCTAAGCAGACTTGCAAAGGCTAACAGAGCGAGAAAGGGGTCCTTCAGGTCACACAGGCTACAAGAGAAGAATTTTGGAGAGTCTTGAGGTTTCACTACAACCTAAAATGTCTCATCCTACAGTCACACAGCTGGTGTCGGTTATACATCTCCAGTGCAGAAGCATCCATCAGCCCATGGCTGCAATACATATAACGACTGAGGCTGAACAAGTTCGCAGAGGTTGTCCAGAGTTTCTTTCAAATAGCTCATAAGTCAAGACAGTCGGCAAGCAGAGGACTAGTTGCTAGAGGCAGTTGCTCTGCCTTAACTTTCATAGAAATAAAAGGGGGAAAAATTAAATTTGTTGTGGGAATTTTAGAAATAATGAGATTTAATCATATTAAGAGGAAGAGCATACCACATATATGAAGATTTACTCCTTCAAAAAGGCAAGTTCCAATTTTCTATTCCTCTTGTCAATCTTTATTGTGTACTGTTTTGTGTGCAAATGCATACCTAGGAAATATAAGAAGAGAATTAAAAATAGTTTTCTAGTAGCACAAGAACTACTAATAGTTTCTAAAAATTCCTTTTCTTTTTTTATATTTAAGCTTAATTAAAATTTTTGTACCTCAGGAAACTTTATTTCAAAGTGACATGTTTCATCATGTTCAAGGGATTTTGCAAACATGAACAAAATCCAAATGTATCAAAATGTGATTAAATCTTAGATTCAGTGAGAATATCCTGTGATATAAAATATTTCTTACCAAGAAGTTCAACACAAAACAGGGAACTTTTTGTTCATTCCATTAAATTGTGAGATTTATTTCCCTTAAAGGGTTTAATTACTTCCTGTTCACTGATCTGTTCCAGTGTATTTGCAGAAGCTGATGTCACCTGGACCTTTGTACAAATTTATTTTTCAGCTTAGTGAGGTTACTCATTATAAATAGTTTAAAGCAAATTCTAAATAAGCTATTCGTTACCACTACTAACATCAAGAATAGAGAAAAGAAGAGAGCAAGAAGGATACCAAGCAAAGACACCAGCAAAAAACCCCTTCACAGTTCTGGTTTTCTTGCCAAATACCGTCTGCAGCAGCACAATTCAAATATTTAAATTATGTCAGCAATTAGGCCTACTGTACTTAAAATGTTTCAGATAGTCCTAAAAGTCTGAATAATTTCCAGTGGGAAACACTTATTTCACTGAATTTGATGCATTTTTTTCTTAAGTAGGCAAGAGGGATAGTTTAAGAGATGCTCACCCTGCCTCAGTACTAGGGAACTAAAGAGCCCGCATTTCTCTCTGATTTTTATGACCTCTGCAGTATCGCTCATTCACAATTTTTTTCCCAAAGACCTACTCACAGAAATTAAAACTGAAAATCCATTATATATGCCGATAACTCTATCAGCACATTAAAGGCAGTAAAATCACAAAAGCTTAAAAAGCTAAGTGTTCTACGATTTTCCTATTTGTGGCTCTGTACCTGCATCACAGATGCACATGGTCTGTGTCCTTGGGGCCTCGTATAGGTGAGCAGCTCCACACCAGTCCTTGCTACAGAGCCCTCAGTGCGCAGGTCTGCAGTGCCTTCTCTTAGAGGATTCCCACAGCCCGTCCACACTGATGACCAGTTTTATTTAACCTGAATGCAGGACGCTAGTGTTCATTGTAGCACCATGCATTTCTCTTTGTTTACGTTAACGGCTACTGAAGGTGTCACGATAATAAAAAGCCACTATATGTCTATTCTTAAACTCCTGCTTTAGTTAACATTATTCTTTGCAGTAGTCTCCCTTTGGGCAGAGATTCTGGGCTTGCATTTTCCACAAAAAACAGGTTCATTTTAAAATACCTTAAAAGAGAAGAAAATGCCAATAATCTGACCCAGAAACAATACTCAACATTTTTTTACTTGCTATATAACACACTGTGAAAGCCTTTTGTAAATGTTTGCCAAAATTTTATCATGAGATTAGGATTCATTGCTTTATAAAATGAAGTAATGGTAAATGAGGTGCATTCGTAACTTTTTATTTGCTCTCCCTGATGAATGCCATAGAAAAACCCCAAAGAAATGTATTTTCCACAGTGAAGCACAGCCGAGGCTTGCCTGTATTATCCATACCAGTTGTGACGAAATCCAACCAACTTGAGTGGCATAGGTCAAAAAATTCTCTTATATTTTGTAAAACTAAATGAAGTTACCAGAGCAGTGCCATTAAAAGCAACCAAGACGTGGACTCATTTAAACGGTTTCCCTTAGATGGCTAGGTTAAGCTCTGTTAAAATTAATCCTTTTTCATGCTGGCAGGTGTAACAAAGAAAACCTTTTTGTATGGAGTGCAAAGAGGGTATTTTACCCTCTCAAAGGAAAGCTGCTTGATATTTCCATGGAGAAAACAGCACAAGTGATTAACAATTTAGATTTCCCATTCCTAAGCTTTGTTTATATAAATATATGGGGGATCATTTCTGAATCTGTAAGAGGATTTTCTACAGTCCAATGTAAAGAACTAAAAACTGCCATAAATGAGATGTTAAAAAAAAATAAACAGATTGCCTTGATAAATGCCAGTCATTGCAGACTGAGCTCCACTGTAGTAACACACTAAGCAGCTGACGTTTAAAAGAAACCTGACTAGAGTGCTAGCTCCCTAGGTAGTTTTTTTCTTCTCTAAAATAATCTCAAGTCCGTGTATGGTGCCCACAGGAGAGGATCTCTGTAGTGATGCTTAGCCCTTCCCGCCTCACAGTTATGACCTACTTCAGGATGGCCTTTTACACACTCACACAAGTAGCAAATGAGCATCTTCTTAACTTAGGTCCAACGATGGGCATGTCATCGCTGGGACAGAAAGGACTCCAGAGATCAGACCTTTGACATAAACATGGAAAGCAACATTAGCTTCACTCTCCTCCACTTCCCTGCTGACTTTCATCCCTCTTCTGAGCAGGATTCATCCTTCCTCAGAAGTTTTTCCCAACTAATAAGTTTCCTTTCCCCTGCAGGAAAGAACCCGCCTTCCTTAGAGAAATAGCTCTGGGTTTTTTTCCAAATGCAAAACCAAGTGAAAATAGCAAGCAAAAGTAGTTTCCATCCTCATGCTTCTTTTCTGCTCCTTGGGGCTTTCCCCTCAGCACACAAGGAGGATCAATATGCTACATCCTCCAGCTCTCCCCTTGTGGGAGCTGCTGCATTGACCTGCTTCTTGCCTGCTCTTCACAGGTCTCAGTGGTGACTCTCCAGCCACTTTCAAAGAGCAGGACCCCAGTCCCTGGCTGTCAAAGGGGCTGCCCCCATTTATGGAGGCAGTAGCCTTGGTGCTGCCTGCTTGGTTGGCTGCCATTTTATTGCATTGACAAAAGGCACCCACAGGGGCAAATACATCTATCAGCTGTGAAACTCAGGAAAAGCAAAAAGGAGCTTTTTTTTTTTTTTTTTTTTTTTTTTTTTTACTTCCCCCCCCATCTGAATGAACAAATGCCTCCACTCCCACAACTCCTCTTCCTCATTGGTTAGCAAACCTTGAACAGCTTCAACTGCTCCTGCTAAGCACCGAATGTATAATGCATGTTAGTACATAATTTACATAACTGATCCCTCTCTTGGTTTCTGGCAGAGATACATAAAACATATTTCTTACTTGATGATAAGTATGCTTGTTAATATAATTTCTGGCTGGCCCAAAAGAGGCAAGTCAAAGAATAGAGCATTTAAAGAACAGAAGCCATAGCCAGGTTCAAGGCCGAGAAAGGACCAGCTCTTTGCTCACAAAAACCCCAACACATGCTATAGGATAACTACGCACTCACTAGCCCTCCCACACAAAGTCATGCGTGCACAAGGCAAGATGTGTCTACAAAGCCGACCTTCACCCCCATGTCCTCTCCGTGACACATCATCTGCAGCAGAGATGCAAGATGTGCGGGTGGCGACTTCAGGCTATGAACAGAAATAGATTAGCTTCTAACTTCTACCTCTACTGCTGACTGGTTATTTTCGCATACTGATCTGCCTGATTGCAGAGGGACCCACGCTGGGCATGGTCATAACTTCTGCAAACTGTGATGAAAGAAAATGCAAACTCACACTGCACAGACCCTGGGACTCCTCGGTGCACCTGAGAGAGCCAGGACTATCATCCCATAAAACCAGCAAATTTAGATAATCAAAATTCCTCTGTTCTATTTGTATCTATTGAATTTAGAGCTAACAAGTATAAAACTTGGAATTAAATGTCTAGACCTTGAAAAGTTTACCCTTTACACAAAGATGAAGAACTAATAAAGCTGGAAGGAAACAATACATTTTTAAAGCTGACTGAGACTCAGAACATCAAGTTAGGACTGTTCAAAATGCGCTCACTGCCACATCATTTTGACAGTACAGCAGTGTCTCAGCAGGTTGTAATGTAACTCCTTGGTATTTCTAAGTGCACTGGGCCTCCAGGATCACTCTCTGGGAAGAGACGTCAGGGTTGTTATTACAAGGTTGTTTACATTTAATTAAAACGGTCAACTTATCTGAGTTTCCATAAGGTTAATAAACCCAGAAAAATTTCTAGAGGAATTATAATTAGAGCATATATGTTCTAGTAACTTTCCTCTGTTTCTGCAAGATTTCTATAAAATATTTAGGCCCATCAAATATTGAAGATGTACACTTAATGTGTGTACAAAACCTTTTGTTCTAGAATGAGTTTTTTGAGTTTGATTTTTATCTGTAAATACTTAAATTCAAAAGATTTGGCATAGGTACACTTTAGCTAGAGGAGCTTGGAAAGATCTGATGACCTTTCATTCAGCCTGACTAGTTTATAGAAAGGCTCTGCAGTCTTTAAATATTTAATCCTTTCAATAGTTTCAGGTTTCTGAATCCTGCACTTCTACTGCCTGGAGGTGTACTTGTTTGTGATCCTGCGCAATTTCTAGGGGATTCATCAGCCACCATTCCAGTAACAGCAGCAATAATATTTCTACAGGCATAGGCTATCTCCTCCACTGTGGTCATTGTGGAATCCCACCACTCTGTGCCCGCCTTGATCCATAAGGATGCTCTTCTGAAGTGCTGCCTAGACTGACAGTGCTAAGCATACCTTCCAGGTGCATCCCTCCTCCTTACTGAAGATGAGACCTGGAGATGCCCTGGTCCCCCAGCTAAGAGATGCTGTGAGAAGGACACACAGGCAAACAAGCTGGAGCAGGGCTGGGACTAGCTAGACGCCAAGTGGATCAGGTCCCCGGGGCATGGCAGCGAGTACACTGGCTTCTTGGCCCTGAGACAACCCATGCTATTTTCTACCGAGCAGCACTTGCTGATGATATCGGCAAGGCGAGGCCCACAGCCAGCTCATGCATTATGTTGCTGATGTTACAGAATCAAATTTTATAGGAGAAGGCAGCTGGAAGAGGCCTCAAGAGAAATCGCGCTCACCTCTCTGTTCAAACACAAGATCAGCAATGCTTGCGTCATTTTGACAGATGCTCACCCAACTTGTTCGTAAAGCCTTCCAATATCGAAGGGTCCCTAATCTCCCCAGCAAGTCTTGACTATTCTTACAATTATAAAGGGTTTTTTTTCCTAATGACTAACCTCTCTTTGCAATTTGAATCTATTACTTTTTGTCTTATGCAAAGTAAACATTTTCTCCCTTTTATGTATTTAAAGACTACTTTGTCTTCCCTCAGTCTTTTCTTTCACAGACAAATCATTCCTTCATTCATTCATTCTTCTCTTCCATATCACGGTTTCTAGATCTGTGACCATTCTGTCTGGTCTCCTCTGGTCCCTCCTTCTTATAATCTGCAATTACAGTTTTCCAGTTAAAGTAGCACCCAGTTCACAGTGGTTTCATCAGAAATACGCTTTATATTTCTGTTGTGAAACAGTATCAAAAACCCAAGTCAACAGACACGGTGAATATAATTTCCCTCCTGTTCAAAAGGTCTATTGTTCTCTTACAGAAAGAAGTTAGACATATTCGATATGATTTGCTGTTGATAAGTCTGTGGCCTTTGTTTTCTTCCACATGCGTATGCATCATCTCCTTAATTTTTTGTTCCAGTATTTTCTGAGGGAATGATGTTAAGCTGCACTGTCTCTATTATCCTTTTCCTTCTTTAAATACATGCACTAGGTTTCCTTTTTCCTGCAGTCTAGTACTTTTCCCACCATCTGTAAATTCTCAGAAGTATCCATAAGCAGCCCCTATTGAGGTATTCTCCAGATTTGTTACTTATTGGGAGATGAGGTCTTGCCCTTGTGTCACTGGGATTACTTATGGTGACACTGACCAAGTTGGCACCTTTACTGAAGAAGTGGCTTACTGCCAGAAAACAGTAATCTTTGCAACTTCATCTGCTAATAACTTGCCTCTGTTGTGTAACAGGACAGCCGTTCCTGGCCATCTTCTTACTGCCCCGGTCATCTGAGGTCCATCAGGTCACCATTACTGTTCATCACAAGAAGTCTTTCATTTTTTTAGTCTTCACATATTATGGTCTTATTCTTTTCTCATGTTTAAAAATTACTCCCTGTATTTGCACTACACTTGCTGTCTGGGCCTGCTGCCTCAGATCTGGAAATTGCCCAAAATTCCAGTATGCCTCCTTACAAATGAAAAACCCTAACTGAAAGAAGTCAGCTGAATTTGTCCTATTTTTCTTCTGAACTTCTTCATAATAGTGGCACTTGGGCTGAAAAATATGGGATTAGGTTTTATCTGTTACCTTGGTTGTCAGGACTCATATGTTAAAACCAGAATCTTCGTAAAGAGAAACTGTATTTCTGCTGCTGCCCAGCAAGGGCAACATATCAGATAAACTGAGCATTCAGTCAGACACATATCAGCTGCATATGACCTCTTTGCCTGTGTTTCAGTGCTGGCTGGTTTTTGGGACGTGTAGAAGTCTGACAAAACAAGAAATAGCATGTCCCATTATCTTTCCATGTGGGACACGGGACTCACTGTACCACAGAGGACAGGCAGTAGCATAAAAGTCACAGCCCTGCAGAGCCTGCCCATTTTTGCAGCGATCCTGGTAGGGCCATGCTCTGGAGACGTGGACCCTACTACTGCGTGGTCTGTACAGCAGGTCCAGGGAAGAGGCTGCGGGGCACAGAGAACTCTCAGCTGGAATTCCTTTTCCCTACATTTTGGGGCATCAGAAAAGTACTGTGACACTCCTCAAAAATATCTCCTGCATGAGTCTCAAAAGTCCATGAAATTTCATCTTTACGTTCCCTTATTTCAGTGCATTAAGTAGACGCTAAGGACATTTTTTCCCTCCTCAGTTTTATTTTCAGGCCACGTTGAAGGATAAACCTATCGTGTTTCTGACCCACTAGAAAAGCTGCTTTAGTGTTGCAGGAAATGTAATCTGTATGGCCGACAGGAAAGTGTTAGAATATGTGAGCTGCAGAGATTTTGGAAGGTTGTGTCTGAGCCACGACATCCATTCTTCGTCGCTAGGCTTTGCAAGCTAATATCCTCTTAGCCTAATTTAAAATCATTAATTAAAACTGAGCTGAAACCGATGTGTAATGTAATAAGGACAAGAGGTCCCACACCAAAAAGAACAGGAAGATTTAAGCGATGTCCATGTATTCAAGTTTGCTCTGCTTTTCCTGAATCAGAATTTACTCTACAACATGACCCTAATTTAGTAGAGTCCTCAGATTTGTGCAGCTTATACACACACTTGGATTGAAAATTAGTAATTACTATGAAGAAACTAGGAACCAGGCAGGCAGCTAGCAGGGTTTTTTTGAGTAAATTATAAACACAATCTCTGTATTCCTTGGTCCTCCAATGCACTGGGTATATCACATCAACGCGGTAAGGAAAATCTGTTGAAATCAGTTGGAAATCCTGACTAGCACAATATGAGCTGTTGCTGCAGTGTAAGAAGTTCTTCATCTCAGCAAGTGATATGCTACAACAGGTTTTGTGAAGCGAATTCATTTTCTCTCCCCTGCATGCTGGGGTGGAGGTGGGGAGGAGGATGGGGAACGGGGAGTAGAAAAGATGGTAGAACAGGGGGGTAAAGTAGTTAACATTTTTTTATTAAATCTTTGCTAGTTTTCAGTGGGTGTAAAAAATAGTTAAATTCCCTAATTAAATTATAATTCCAATCTTAAACAATAAAAAGAAATCCTGTAATAATCTATGTGCAGTGCCTGACAGCTGGGCCGTCTGATCCTTGCAGTCTGCTTACAAATTGGTATTAGTGGCACTAATAAAGCTGATTAATGTTGTGACTAGAGACCCACTAACCTGACACTGCCAGCTGGGCGCACAAAGGCTGTCAATCTACATGGCAGCTGTTAAACTACGAGCGCCGTAGCCTTTAATTTACATTTCAGCAACCTCCACACTGTAATGCATTTTAATGGGCACGAATAAAAACCGCTGGTGACGTGCAGGAATTTCACAGGATATTGGTGTGTACACATTATATTAGTAAAATACCACTAATCAAAAGACCAGAGATAAAGCCAATTCTTTCCTCAGTTACATTTCTTGAAACCTGTAGCAACTCTGTCATAACCGATGCAATTATTGCAGATTGCCACCGATATGGTTGAGGGCACATTTTCAGCCAGTCTACCCACCCTTAATAGTTATGACAGCTTATTAATTTCCATTGATGCAAATAGCTATGAGGATACTATCTGCATCTTAATAGCATTTTCCCATGGCTGCTTTGCTTACAAGTACTTTGGAGGGTCCCAGAACAGGTCCTGTCCATCATTCAGAGGCCTTTAGCAAGTCACCCTTCTAACACTTTTTGGATAGCCCACGGCTGGACCAGGAGCCCAAGCAACCCGTCCCCTTAGCCACAGTGTTTTCTGACGAGAGGCTTGCTGCATTGCTGGTGCTCTAACTGTACTGTGTGTAAACTGTATGTAAACAGAGGTTTTATAGGCTTTTAAGACTATCAGTCCAGGACCTTCCATAAATATTCAGTCCAACTGATCCACTTACTACTTAAATGCAAAGAATTTACACTAATGATACATCAGAGTCACTATATTAAAACAACAGAGTGAAGATGTACAGAACAAATGTTCCAAGAGTAGTCCATAGAAAATAGGGTCTACTTTCTTTGATCCTAATAAAAGCCTAGTTTATTATAGTAAATGCTTTGCTGTTTTGCAAACTATATTATATATGCAGAAATTCTGGTGAACATTTCTTTAGGGCAGATTTCTTGGTAGATTTTGCGCTTTTTCATTTTTTAAAATTCTTTAATCATTGACTGTTTTGTTCCCAAAATGCCCAGGAACGTTACCGGAAGGACCTTTCATTTTTCTATTGTGACATCCTGGCAACTTTCAAAATCTAGGAGTCTTTTTCTTTTTTTNGGTAGGTAGGAACTAAGTGGCAGAGGAAAAGATGATGTGAAAAAGAAAAGAATACAGCCCTAGAGTTTTCATATTACTTATTCTAAAAACAAATTGTAAATACAAGGACATCACAAATACTCAAACAAATACTAAATTCTTAAGCAGGCTGTGACTATAAGCTACATACGTCTATCTGAGGGATTCAATCTCTCGTTACTGAGTCTTTGCTATTAAGAATAGATTTCCTTCCCTCTCAGGTCCCAGAGAGCAGGTGAGCATGTACTTATTTCTGAAAAAATCAGAGTTAAACAATTTGTAAAAAAGCCTCATGCTAGAATTCAGCGGGTGAGCTAAGATTTAAGCCCAGGTCTATTAACTCTTGTTCCTATTTCTTCATCGCTTGACAAATCTTCCATTCTCAAACAACGAAGGAAAGAACTTTTTAAAATTCTTTTGCACTGACTTTTGAGGACAGGGACAAAAGAGCAGAGAAGTAAGGACACGGTGGGAGCTGGGTCAGCATACATCTGTGTAGCTCAGGTCATGCATCTTGGTTTGCTGTGCATGGCTGTTACTTCCAACTCGCACAGCATCAAGTTTAAAGGCAAGTAAAGAGGCCATGAAAGGAACGGTGTCTGTACACTGCTTTGAGTACAAAAATGAAGGTACCCTCTTGTCACATCACCAGTCAGCTCTTGTGCCTTCTGGTTTTGCTTTTGCCATTTCACAGAAAAGACTGTGGAGAGGGGATCTGATGACTTCCTAACCCTGAAATCTTGCTATTCTTGCTGATTGAAATATCATTTCTTATCTAGTATAATAGTAATAAAAATGAGGGAGGAAAAAGCTACCAGAAACTCTACTGCGTAGTCAGCAGAATAAGCCAAATTGTACCTGGCTAGCAGGCTGAGGTTCATAAACTCATACTGGGTCTTGCAATTTATTTGGGTTTCTGTCAACTGGAGAATCTACTGCGCCTTGTGCTCTCAGGCACATACGGTCTTTTATACAATACTCATTCCTAGCACAATTTTTCTCTCAGTGATTTCAGGCCAAAGCGTTGCAATACTGAGCTGCCCACAGTTGCCTCCCGCTAGGGCTAACAGAACCCCCTTCACAAGCAGAAGAGACCTTTCCTCATGAGACTCTCATTTAAACCATGGCAGAACTTTGTTTGTGCTCCGGACTGGTGTAATGTAGCAGGGTGATACTTTTTGCAATACTGGTTCATTGTTGCTGCTCAGTATCGTGAGATCATTTCAACCTCTGGAATGATCAAACCTTTCTATCAGTCCAGCTCTGATTCCCAGGACAGTATCGTATGGAAAAACAGAGCTAGTGTATAAATCCAAAACTCCCCGTGCCCCAGAACTTTTGCAAACTAAAACAGGAGGAGTAAGACGACAATATACATTACAACTATTGCAGTGTCATTAAGTCCCACAATTTTTTTTTACATCAGCAGGGGAGGGGGAAGGGAGGACATACACAATAAAATCTGTTAACACTGCTAAAATGCAAGGTCAAAAGAAGAAGAAGAATATCCAAGACTAACATCTCAAACAGGATCTATTAGAAGTGGAGAGAACCATGAAATCACCCGCTTATTTTTCTAACTTCCATCAGGTAACAGGATTCAAAGGATTGTATAAATGCCAAGATAGATTAGATACAATAGATAGAATCAATTGTTTGTTCAGACCTTGCTACAAATTTGCCAGTCAAATGCATATGTAGTCCTATATGGACTACATGCAGAGAAATGTAAACGTTTAACATGAATAGATTCGGGCTGATGGCGTCCATAGCCTGCAATATTTACCTGACATTTCCTTTCCATTTCCCTATTTCATAACATTGCATCAGTTAGAATTAGTAAGAAACAACCTCTCTCCGGATTTTTTTAGTATAGCAAGAACAAAAGTAAAGTTGTGCATTTTAGTACAAAATTAAATGTAGTTACTTTAGATCATCCCTTGTGATTTGGTCTAGAAAGCTTCTTTAACAAGTGCCTTCTGCAGTGCAAAGAAACTTTTAACTGGGCACTAACTCTTGCTTTAGAAGTTAAAGCAGTGAGCTTCACCTTATCAAATCAAACTGTGTTCTGCCATTAACGGAAGCATCTTGTCTTCACATACCCACTCAAAGGTTTCACTGAGAGAAGAGCTTACATACAATATTTCTGCTCTCCCAGTTTAATTTTCATGAGTTCCTACTGATAGGGGTCAAGTGAAATAACATTTCATAAGCAGAAGTTTATGACTAGGTTTTCTTGCCAGAACAGAATGACATCTGTTCCTATGCATGTTTAATTTAAATATTTTTCATGAATGTGGGATGATGGTATAAATATTTGAAATCATCAATATAGTAGACTGCACTATAGCATGGAAAGGCTGCTGCACAGCTGCTGTTAAATTATAGATTTCTTATGCAATGAATACATTTAACTTGTCTTTTGAAGAATTAAAAAATGATGTCTTCTGTCTAAAATATTTTGTCAGATCCTTAAGAGATGTTCTTCATGTGACCTACAGCTTCCAGACAACTGAAAGAATAACTTTGTGATCCCATCATGAATGACGCTTACATAGGGTGAACTGATGGAGCCAGGGCAAGAGCACACTGCACATGGGGGAAGGTGAGTTTCTTCTCTTTGTCATCTTTAATCTCCCCTTCTTCCACTCATGAACCTGTTCTCGCTAAAAATAGCTCCCAGTTCCCATATCTTGGTCTGCGATCTGGTTCTCCAGTTTACATTCTGGAGACCACTCATCTCCCCAGTGTTGACTTGGAAAAAAAAATAAAACTGAACACCACAACAGCAAAAACTATTTTTGCCTTTGTGCCCATCCCAGGAAGATGATGGTGTGCCAGTTTACATCATCTGTAAAAAATTTGACAACCGAGTCTCAGAGGCAGATGAGACTCTCCCATATGTACAAGTCACTTAAAACAGCCTGGAGAAGTTTTTGTTGAAAGCAACCAAATCCAGGATGTGGGGGAAAGGAGGCACTGGAGTGTTTCAGGGCATTGTTTATGCTGTTATCCAGAACCTAGGATGATTTATAGTAAATATGACATTGGCAAGATTCATGACTTAACAGAGAGAAAAGTAAATATTTTGCTGTGGTCCAAATAATCAGATACCCCTTCTTAAAAAAAAAAAAAAAAAATCACCTTATTTTTAAAGCATTTCTTGCAGAACAACTCTTTTCATTGCAGGGTGTGTTTACACGCTGTTACTGTGATCTGAAAATGAACTGCTTGAGATAATGGCATCTTTGGAGTCTTGGCCTTACAAAGTCTGCTTTTAGGCTTTTTAATCGCTACAGCTAATTACAAGTTATATGATTTTACCATGCTATTCATTTTGGTGATTATTTGTTAACACAAACCACATAAGTGCCATAGCAATGGGAAGGCAATACATGTAGTGAAATATTACACACGTGGTGGCATAAAGCTTTATTGGCATGAGCTAGGAGTGGATGCATTACTCATGAATGGTGAAGCCAGCGGTAAATTAAGGCGGCAGCCCCAAGTGAGTATTAGTCACCTAAATACAACCATATGCCACCAGATTTTGTGTTACATTTTCACAGAAACGTTATTTCGAAAATTTGCAGAGAATGTCTAAATGGACTCCAACTTCAAAGCCTCACAAACGAAGACCTAAGAACCAACACGTGTGCAAACCACCTCACCCCTTCCAAACTTTAAATCATTAAGAGTTCACCTATAAATCAAGGTGTTCATTGCAAGTGTGGCTATTTTACCAACCGTTTCTGGGGGGTAGGAACAGCCTGTATCGAATGCCATGAAGTCACCCTGCTTGTTTCTCTTTGCAAACCTTAGGTCACAAACCGCTTCCCACCTGCTGAGGGGAGGCTTGAGTGGCAGGACCATCCGAAAAACAGAGTAGGAAAACTGCTGATCCTGACACAGTGTGTCATGCCTGCAAGCTAAATGCTGCTACTTTGACAAAGTTGCAGAATTCAGGGAGTAACTATGAATATTATCCATCTTTCAAAAGCTAGACTTGTAAGAGGTTGGTATGGCCCATATACAGCATAATATAGGAGCTGTCAGTTACTACCATTTGCTTAGAGCAGCTTTTGAGACGCAACAGCAATATAGAGAGGGCTCTATGTTGCCTTAGCTGTGTTATTTTAACGGTAATTGAATTTGCTGGGTACATCGGGTAACATTTTGGTTGCTTGCACACAATCTGCAGAGTAAGTGAACACATGAGCAACGCCACTGCAAGGACTGTACGCCAGGGTCGAGGAGCTGGTTGGCAGCAACGCAGTCAGAGGCGTTGAGGACTGCGCTGGGCAGTTTGCCGTTGCTTTGGCTGCCTTCTGCCATACCTTGTGCTGCCATAGCTTAATCCATATGTAGAGCTCTATGGGAAATTTTGTATCCAGTGACAGTTTCTACAGATCTTTATGTGAAGAAGGGATTCCCATACAGGTCCCGGGCTTGCAGCCACATGTCTCTGAGCTGTCTCATACCCAGAGGGTAGGAAGCTTGAAGCCAGTGCAAGGAAGCTTGAAACAACCGGGGAAAGGAGGTGGTTAACACAAGAGCACAGCCGAGGAGAGCAACGTAAGCCAGGAGCTGGGCAAGGTTCAATTTATTTTACACTTTACATGTGCAGATCTTAGAAATTGAAGAGCTATTAGTTATATCCGTGTTTTGCTAATAAATGCACACAGAGTAAGAACTGTTTACAGACCAAAAGAAAATAACAGATCACTTTCCAATAGGGTTATTTTTTCAACTAAAATAGAGGGTGTTTGCAAGCCAGCTCTTCCTTTCCCTCTACTTCATGGCTATTTCTATACATACTTTAACAATCCCAAACTAAACCATTCTCAAACAGGGGAAAAAAAAATGGGAAAAGAAAGAAAGGATGGAGTCCTCAGAAAACTGGCAAAGAGCTATTTTGTAAGGGGGGAACCAAGGAAAACATTGGCATAAGGCACAGTTGGAGGGTGTCAAATCCGATGTGGCAGCCCTTTCTTGTGCTGCTATGTGGAATTTGCTTCAAAAGATCAGCAAAATGAAACTCTTCATACCTGAACTAATACAGATCCATGTAAATTTGAGCTCTGATCTTATGGAGCCAGTCACATCGCCAGAGGCTCAAAAGGAGTTGTCTTTGTTTGTTTTTGAACTCTATGTGAAACCGGATCTCACATACTAATATCTTGATCCAAACAATATAACTGAATCTTTTTCTGTTCTCCTCACCCTTTCAATAGAACTTTCCTCCAGTTAGATTTCATTTTTATCTCCTTTCAAAGAAAGGCTAGGGGGGTAAAAATAGTTTTCCTTTTGGTGAAGTGTTTGCCTCTCTCCACAAAAGGTTCAGGAGTAAGACGGGCGGGGGTGGGGATAACTAAATAAATAAATAAATAAGGTTTGTATTAAAGGTTGCTTGCTGTACTGCAGAACTGCAAATGAAGGACTGTAAATAGCGGTAGGATCTGTATCATTGCTAACCAAAGCAGCAGAACTGTTTAAACATGCAAGACCACAGGTAACATGAATAACAAGCTGAGGGCTCAACTTCTTTCACATCATTTATTGGAAATGAACCTATTCATCTTTTGCAGGTCATAGAAATCTGTTCTTTGCTACTGACTTTTAATTGTTTTGCTACATATAATCTAAGGCAGGAGCCACTGTAGAAAGAGGACTCAAATTTGGCTTGTTAACTCTTTCCTACTTGAATTAGTGTGCTTCATATATTTCATGCAAGTTGTTCACACGAAAATACAACTGGAACAGATTTGCAGCTTCATCATAGCACTGGAAGTCTCCAGTCAGCCAACAGATTTTGGAAGTTTAACAAAATGAAATCCAAATTCCAAAGTTTTGGACAGTCATTCACCAAGACTTAAAACCATCTGCATATTTTGTAATTTGATTTCTTTTTTTTTTTTAATGACTAAATAAACCCAAACCAATTTTTTTAAAGGATTGTCCATGAAGTTCTTTTTGATTTTAACTGAATTTATGAAACAGCTCCCATTCATAACAAAGCTGCATAAAACCTTTTCTTTCTATTATTGTGCTAACAGGAACAAATACACAATAGGACAATCCAATCCAACAAGAAAAGACTATTCTGTTCAATACAATAATCAAGGTTGTCAGAGATCTTGGAATGATTTTTACCTCCCTTCAGTAAAGCACGTGTTTTTTACAAACCTGACCAGCAGCAAAATCCACCTATAACTGCCTTGTAAAATAAACAGCTATGACTACAACTGAACTTTTGTTATGTTTAAGCAAATAAAAGTTTAAAGGTACTAAAACCTTTGTAAGGATGGCTATAAAAACAATTATCCTTAGATCACTTCTACTGCAAAGTTTGGCTTGAGCAGACCTTTACATGCACCATACAGTCATCATCCTTATAAATCCTTGCTCGCCCCATACACCAGGACTCAGTAGGTGCTCAGCTCCATTATTGCTAAAGGTTCCAGTGTGTTCAAGAATGCAGGATCTGAAGGTTTGTATGGCCCTAAAATGCCACATTCAACAAAGACAGCCCTTGCAAAGAGCAAAAAAGCTGAAAATCAATAAATGGGGCAGAACCCAGCCAAGGATATGACTTGTTCCCTTGGTAAATCAGTTTCCCACGACGTGACTGTAAATGGGATATTAGACACAGCACTGCTTGAAGTTCAGGCTGCCTCTTCTCGAACACTGCTGAGCGGTGCTCAGGCAGATGCTCAGTCCACTTTTCGGTATCAGGCTTCAAGCCAAAACCTAGTGAAGTCAGTTGGAGATTTTCCATGTTCTGTGAGTGATATTGGAAAAGACCCAGTTGAATATAAGTAATGATGGTTTAAATATACGGTGCTACAGGAAGTGAAAAGATTAAGTATTTGTTCAAGTTTGTTGTTTTTTTTTTTTTTTTCTTTTTTCCTTCTTCTCTTGGTAAATCAATTTAAAACCAGCAAGAAAAGTGATCTATCGCCTTGCGTTATGGGTTTGCCCTAAAATATGCCAGAATCATCACCTCAAACAGCTCAGGTAGCATACATGTGAATTACACTTTCCTTTGTCTTTTCACAAACCAGGGCTTGGAACATTTATTTCAACTTTTTTTTTTTTCCAGCCACCAAACCTAAAATCCCTAAAAGCTAGTTTTATGATGTTCAAAATTCCTAGGAGAAAGTTTGAGGCGTTCAGGAAATCTGCTTTAATAACTACTTTGTAACAAGTGAGAACGTGGCAGTAATACACAAGAAATATTCTTTAAAACAGAACAGAATTTGGGGTCTTTTCAGGAGCCTGGCATTTTCCATTACAAAGCATCATGCAACACTGAATCATAGAAAATTTGGTGAGAAGGTCGTTTAGAGGGTGACCTCCCCCCTGTGCTCAAGCACAGAATAAACTCCAGTGGTTTTTTTGGGTTGTGGGTTTTTTTTGTTTGGGTTTTTTGGGGTTTGGTTTTTTTGGGGGGGCGGGTGTGTTAATCTTTCTGATTGGCAGATCCCTATGTAACAAACGTAAGCCTATTGATTATAAACTTGCTTTTCTCCATGATTTTCAAGACCCTTATGATCTAGTCCACAGATTGCTGTGGATCACTGTGGTCTGCCACTGAATTTATGCTGTTCTCATTCTAATCTGGCAAATTTGCATTTTGGCAATTATTCCTACATATGTTGAGAGACTCAGGACTAAAAATTCTAGATTTAAAAACAACAACAACAACTAGATTGAAAAGGAAACCAAAATATTGTTATATTTCTGTTTTCTTATTAAGTTATATTTTGGCAATCCTTGAGGAAATTAAAGCTTTGGAAACTTTCCACGTGGCAACACCTTTTCCAAGAGTGAAGAATTGCAGGGAATACACAGACATCATTTCATGATTAACAGGCAATGATCTTGTGGACAGGATTGAGAAACAGAAGGAAAATCTGTGTATTAAGATCACAGAGGATGGAAATCGGAGTCACCAGACAACTTTCCCTGGAGTGATCGTCTAGTCGCTAGCAGCAATATGGTTCGTAACAACTTAGCTAGTACCTTAACAAGGCTTCTTCTTTAGCATCTTCTTGTCTCTGGCCATGGGATAGACTCAAGTTAACAAGAAGGAATTATTTCCATCCCACATAAAGAGCTTGGGAAGTAGCCAACTACTGCTAGATGCACAGGCTGTAATATTAAATTAATGTTCAGAAGACATGATACACCTGTCTCTCTCCCCTGTAACGTCATAGGGGAGAAGTAGAAGGTATGGTCACTGTAAGCTGTATATTTTTGAGTCCACATCTGATGTGATTTCAAAGGCAGGTCATGGTATGTGATCTCGTAGGCTATTGTAAGAACCATAAGCTGGTTCTTACTCTTGTCATAAATTCTCCTTGTGTCACAAGTGCCCATTATGCTTACTCTACAAACACTGGTCCCGGAGAGACCGACTTTGTTAAAACCCAGTAACCACAAGCATAAAATTCACAAATCCCTCTGCAGCAAAGCAACCATTACAATGTACTGTTCCTAGTGAGCTGCCCATTTTTCATTCAGCATCAAACCTTGAGAAGAGGACAGGGAATAAAAATAGCTTTATTAAGCACACTTCAAAAATACTTGTATTTAGAAGAGAAAAGGCTTATAACAGTTGATGAGGAGAAGAGATGGAGGTCATAACTGCTCCAAATTTATGGCCACGTTAATTGAGCTCTTTGCTACCCTGAGATAGCTGCTAACGTGAGCTCTAGAAATCCACTTCTAATACACCTAAGAATGCTTGCACAGAAGCTAACAGCATCCCATTGGTGGGAAACTTCATTTTTAGATATATATATAAAAGAACAATTTGAGTCTAGCAACTTGAGAATGGGGGAGGTCGGAGTGAGAACCCAAACAGAAATATGAGCGTTTCCTATTGAAATGCTTTGGCTTGGGATTTTTCCAATAAAACTTACAGGCTTTCCAGGAAAGTAACAGCTCTCTGAATTTTTTTTCTTTTGGTTAAAAGAAATAAAATAAAATCTATCAAAGCTTTTGAAGAGACTTTCTGTTTTCCATCAGCCCTAGCCAGAATGATGTTTGCAGTTTATTGGCCAATGATGATCTATAAGAAGCTGGAGAAGATAACAAACTCGGGTAATTCGGTTACACACATCAGATTTCTTAAATGGACAGGGAAACAGATCTTGTGAAATACCACAGTGAAGAAAAATGCTATAGTTACCAAAAAAGGAAAAAGAGGCTAGTCTATCACACCTTAGGCAAGCTAACATTTCACACTTGACTCTTGAGTCAGAGCCAAGAATTTAGCTTCAGCACAGGAGCTTGCTCAAGACCCCTTTGCCCCGCCAGGCTGGTTTTGCTCCACCAGAGTTTCCTCATAAATGGAACCAGGCCAGAGTAAAAGTCTCAATAATAATAAAAATATTCCACAAACAGAATCTGTTTATCTGTTTTACAGCACAACAAATGTTGGTGAACAACCAAGTTTACCCACAGAAGAAGAAGGATGACTGTAAAGAAACAGCCAAGATCTACTGCTCCACCGATGATTTTTGTGCTACTCTGGTGGCATAAAAATTCCTCAAGTGTGGATTAAATAGCAACCAAATCATCTTCCACTCTAATGAAAACTTCTGAGCTCTAAGACCTTACCTGCATAAACGTTTTCCCTCAGACAAGAGTTTAAGAAATAATTTTATGAGCGCTACATCAGTGCCTTGATATTCCAGCAGTTACTCGCTGCCTGGGCAACTGGGAATTGCACAGAGCAGCCCTGAGACCCCAGCCCTCTTCTGCTTCACAGCTGGGGATTAAGGGAGCAGGCAGCCCGAGAGCCAGCTAGGCTCAGAGCAATAGTTTTAGCCAAATCCCCCATCACTGGAGGTATACAATTGCCACAGACCTTTAACTGTGTTGGCCCAAATCACGGTGTTGGGACACTGGCCGATCGCAGCCAGGAGCAGATCTGAAGTGCAACATTGAAAGTAGCAGATGTGGGTTCAGATTTTCACCTCTACCCCAAAATTCAAGATTTGGGTAAATCACTTAACCTTTATAGCTCAGAGACCTAGGTAAAAGTAATACTTCCTTTCTCTCACTTCTGATTTATTTAGACAACATGAATCTTTGCGTGCTGTCATGGAAATTAGCTGTGCAGCATCTTCTTTGGAGCTTTTGGGCTTGTGTGGCACCACACAACCAGGACTACGTCAAAAGTTTTTGCCTGAAGAAACTTTGTCAGGGTGGGAACATTTCCTGAGCATGGCTTTAACGGGACCTTGGGCAGAGAGAGGGGAGAGCTCAGTGCTTTCTGGTCACTGCGTGACAAAGGTGACACAAGTTCAAGTCCTTGCCCTGATCTGTCCAGGTGGGCACCTGAACCCCTGCACAATGCCTTGACACTTGTCCTGCAACTTGGGAAAGAAACTGCTCTAATCTCTCTCACAGGTCATCGGTTTCTTAATCTAATGCAGTTTGCTTTTCCTATTTTGAAAAGCTACAACCCTGGAGGTTCAAATTTTGCCACAGGACTGTCTTCCAGGAGCTCTATGAATACGTTAAGTGACTGTTAGCCTTTCCCATGCAATCCAGTGGATAGATGTCCAAACACAACGTCTCTGGGCATGAATTTTTAACATCACTTGCAAAATACGAAAACTAAATGGAAGCAAAGCACGTAGCAATATTTGTACAGCCAATGCATTGAACTTTTTACTAAAGGTGCTCTGTAAACATAACATGACATACATTGCATATACACAGACAGACACTGAAAACTTCACTCGGGACCACCTCTAACAGGCAACGCTTTGTCTCAAGTAATCACTTCATCCTTAACACATTCCCATCTGGTTTTCAATGTAATTTGGTTCAATCCTAAAGACCACCAGAAAGGTTTTCACAGGCCTAATTGGCAGACACTTAATTCCCATTTATTTTTAATAGGAGTTAGGTGTTTGCCATTTTTGCCTTTGAAAACTTCCCATCATCTCACTTTTAATAAGGGAAAAATTTTTGCTAATCCTTTATAAAAATATTGAAGCAACACTGACTGTACTCATTTCTCACACAAGCATGCATGTACGCTGGCTAAAGCCTCCAAGTGTAAAACACAGATTTATACATGATGGTGCACAGGGAACAGCAGCAGGGATGGTATAGCATTGAACGATTACAAAAGCAAATGCTCCTGAAAGGGTGGGAAGTGGGAGGTATCTGTTTCAGCAACCAGCTACTGACACGAATGTTGGAAATGCAGACATGACAGACCTGTAGAGCAATGTGACTCTCATTTTTCCCATGTATCATTTCCACTAAAGCACTTACATTTCCCAAGTGCCTTGCTTATCTTAAGTAAATCACTCAATTGGATATTTCTTTCGGGCTGAGTTAATTACATGAAAGAGCAAAACAACTTTGATCCAGTTCCTACAGTAAACACAAGCCCATATTTGACACATACCTGCCAACAGGCATGGCTCCATGCATGTGACACCGTGTTTGCAGAAATGTTTCCAAAAGAGCAAGACGTATCAGGGATTAGGGTCCGTCCCTGCACCTACACTGCACAGGATGCTCACTGTGAATGCATCCCACAGGCAGGCTTGCTCACAGGGCAATATATTTACAGCCATTATGCAAATGGTGTGTGAAACATCCTTCCCTTACTCTGATTTTCATGCGATTTAAACCCAACTCCATAAAAACAAAGACATGTTTGCTTTCCTGTAAAACCATGCTGGTTTGGAGGCCTTTAAATTTGATGCTGGCAAAAAGCTACAGCGTTGCCTTCTTAAATCCCAACTGCAGGCAGCAAATCTGCACGACTGATGCTTAAACTATAAGTGAGGTATATTTTTAAAAGGGAAGTGCAGCTGTCCCTCTCTGCCGCAAGGTATTTTTCAATTTATGAGGCAAATCCAATATAAAGGTTTATTGTACGGAAGGCAAAAGATCTTAATCAGGAATTAGGCTCTTCTAATGAGGAGAAATAAGCACCAAGGCTGCAAGAATTATTTCTAAGAGATAAGAATGTAATTGCCTAATGTGACTAATAATCTGATAAGAGCCTGTTTTATCTGATTTAACCCACGGAACTGCTGCTAATGTACAGAATTTAAAGTAATCCCCAAGGAATTCCTCTTATCACAAATGGGATTGCAGAATGATAAAAAGATTCATTGTTGCAGTATTTGCTCTGGACACTTCTGTTCAAAGGAAGCAGAGTTTCAACAGCTTGAAGTAATTGCAACATTTGCTCAAAGATGGGATCATTTCTACAACACTTGAATTTTTGACGACAGAGTGCATATTCTTATTATGAGCAGACAGTAAATTATACAATCCTATTTCACTTATAGCCTGGATATCATCTGAATGCTATTACCGGGAAACAAACACAGGCCCCAGTCCCTGTGAAAATGTTTTCTAGTGTGAAAAGGTTTTCTAGTGTATTTTTGCATATTGACAGAAATTAATATAATTTGAAATCTATAGTGACACTAACACTGTCATTATCCAAAATCATGCTCTGTTCTAATCCTACCGTATAATGACTTTAATCCTAATGGGCATAATCATATCTGTTGTAAAACTAGATACATGACAATCACAGAATTTAGTGATATTATTATATAAAGAATAGCAGCTGTTGATTTGCCAATATTAACAAGTAGCAATCTTGTGATAACTCATTGCTCCAACAACAAATCAGAAGAGGACTGAAAATTTGGCATTTTGGTCCAGTAATTACATCTTTATGATGCTACAGTTGGTAATTTGCATGATTTTGACTGTTGCGCTTACCATGAATTTTCTCTGCATTTAGTACAAAGACTCACGGCTGGCTTCATGGGCCAATGTTATTATTGTCTGTGTATACCTAACTGTACATTCAGCACAGCAGAATATTGAGAAGCGAAAAAATACAGATTAGATAGGTAGGACATAAACCAGAGATAAACCTGAAAAAAAATTAAAATTGAAGACCCTTACCTCATGGCTGTGTGCCCACACAACTGTGTAAGACAACAGTCTGTTTTGGGAAAAACAAAACCAAACAACTCACCTACCCCAAATCCATGCAGATTCCTCCTGCATGTGTTTTCATGATCGCAATGCAAGTGAAAGACGTGAAAAGGAGGAAAAGGAGAGTGTGAAGTCCATGGATGGGATAAAAACACTTGCTTTTTGTTTCATAAGTTAAATATATATATATTTCACATAGGTGTCTTTGAAGAGGAGTCTGGACTGTTTCATTTTTGCTTTCTTTAAACGGGAGTTTGAGGAACGGTTTTTGAAAGGTACTCTCGTGTGTGAGCACAAACACGTTCATGAAGGAAGGCAGGGCAAAGCTGGCACATCTCACCTCTCTCCTGGAGCAGGTGCCTACAGGATGGGACTAGGGGCTGCACCATGGTCCCCATCACTTTCAGGCAACTTAACCCCCTGCGTAACACTGAAACAGGAATAAGGCAACTGGATTTACTCTCTGGGTCCATGACAGCTTCATCCTTAGTCCACACTTCTCTGCTTCCTCTGAGCTTAGTATCCTTTTCATCGCTCAGCAGTGGATATGAGCTGTTGCAGAGCTTACCAGAGCAGTGTAAGAGCAGAAGGCAATGCAAGGAGCAAGAAACCAAACGAACATGCCAGAACTCCAGCGAAAGCATGTTCACACACAATGCAAAACTATAAGTATGACTGAGTCTCTCCCACATAAAGAATGTAAATATCAAACAGATGAAAGCGCAACTTTCCATGATTCAGTACTATTATTGTTTGTATTTCTGGTGCCCTCAGAGATCTCAGCAAGCAGAATTTCCACCGCAGTAAGTATTGTAACACAAAGTAATAAACAAGCCATTCCCTGAAAAGATTTCATTTTAATTTAGGTCTATATACACAAAGTGGGTGTAAAAACTAGAGAGACAATATTGAGGAACAAGGATAGGAGAGATCAGAGCAATGTCTCTTTCAGGAACGGGTTATTTGGTGCTTGGCCAAGAACCACAGAGCCCCAGTCTTGGCAAATCCTCAAATATTACTGTAGTACATAAGATAATAATGTATGTGCACAATTAACTGATCTCCAGTCATTTAAATTTAATCACAATATTAAAATAAGAAACACATCAACAATTTCTGCTACTGTTCTACGTACCACCATAGCGAGAGTAGATGGAATAAACCACACAAACCATCAGACCTGGCAAACCACCACAACCTCACCCAAAGCTGCAACATCCATGACCACAGATCACCTTCTCAACATCTGGCACTAGGCTGTCATAGCTGTTAAATTAATAAACAAGGAAACCTCTTCATAAATGTACATTTCTGCACAGAGAAGCTATCCCAAAAACACAAGTATATGGGACATTACAGGATTATTTTTTTTAAAACCAACTGCATCTCCAAGAATTTTTCTATAGCCAAGATGAAGCAACTTCTGGACACCTTTTCCCTTCCCCACCTTCATCATTACCTCAACTGCTTCAAAAAAACAAAACAAAAAACATTAGTGAACAGAATCAGCTGAACAAAGCTTTTAAACAAAGTTTCTAGAATCCTTATGATTCCGTCATCAAAGAGCAGGCAAAGATAAGGCTACTGTCATGCTAACCTGCAAAGACTACACAAGTAAGACTAACAGACACTACCTACTACTAGGAACTTAAGAGACACCCTACACCCCCTTCTTCATTTTAGAGCTCAAATATATACCATTAGATCCATTGCCTGACAGCTCCTAGAAAAACTGGTACTCTAAATTTCTCATTCTCATCCCACAGACTTTTCTCATGTGGTCCCCATGATGCATAAGCAAGGAAATTCTGGACACCTATAGGCATCCATAATATCCTTGCTGAGGGGGTATCAAAATTGACAAAAAGATCCTACAGCCTTGCATACAGCTGTTTTCTTCAGTAACTTCATCATCTACCTACCTCCCTGACATCATGGACTCTCCTGAGCATCTACAAGGTGACACCTAACCATCAGACTTCAAACCCAAATATATTACCAAAACTCACCCATTTTATCTTCACAAGCCACAGCTGACTTTCTCTCACCCTAGGAAACTAGCATTGAAATGGTCATGTAATACCCCAACTTGTTCATAGCCCACCATAAAGAACAGGTATTAGATAACTGCACCAACCATGGGTTGCAGATAAATACATACATGACTACAAGTTTTTGTTCTTTTCTTTTTTCCCCACCAGAAATTCAGTAACAACCATTCCTCCATCAAAGTATATGTGAAAGACTTCCATAAAACCTACTTTCTAGATAGTATCAGAGCCTTATCATTGCAGATCTGCAATCAGATCAGCATAAGAAATGGTAGCCTTCAAACTACCGTTAGTGAAAACTTGTAAACCTACGTCATGGAGTCAGCAATCGTCCAAAACTCATTTTAAAAAGCCAAGATACATGGCCAAACCCTGAGGCACCATGATATCTATAATGAGAAGAACAATCATGAGACCCATCTCACCAATCTAAATATGATTTTTATTCAGTAGGAATACTCTCCAGGGAAACAGTTCATCTTCCTGAATGAGCAGTGTTAATGTTGTACTACCTCATTACAGTACAAAATGAATGCCCTATCTACAGCAAACCCTGACTGTAACATGTTACCCTACCCTAGAATTTATTAAACAGTCACAACCCCGGATCATTGCCTCTGACATTTTCCCTGAACTGAGTTTCCTCTCCAACCTTCAAACACTCTCTCGCTCCCACCAAAGTCATCAGAAGCAAACTATATATCAGCAAATCCTTGATGACACCAGAATAACCAGTGCAACAAATACAAAACCCACCAGTACATCTTCCCAATCTTTAGCATAAATGCTCTTAAGCAAGAGAGGCACCAGTTCCAGCAACCTATATATACACATGCACCTCAGAACAGGGTATACGCCATTCCATATACCTGCACCATCACAGCAGCTACAGGGGCGAGGACAGCCAGGCAATAGACATTGGAAGAAGCTTGATAAAGATCAGACACATCCAGTTACCAGTAGGGAAGTGCCTGTCATAAAGCAACTGCTCCGTCCCCAGTTTCTCAACCCTGATTATCCAGGGAGGCCCACACTTACATGGAAACCAGGCAAGACAAGTTTGTAGTTAGAGGCAACATCCCTTGTTAAACCAACTGGTGTAGTTAGAGAGAACACAAGCTTTTCGGCATACAAGTCCTCTTCTATTTCTTGTCTGAAATAGAAGCAACAGACTTCAAAGCTAAAAACAAGCTGAGAACAGTTGCTTAGAGTGTAATTAAGACGAGTATTTATAAGACCATCTCTGAAAGGAAAGGTAGTTGGCACCAGTGAAACAGAGGGGTTGATTCACAGAGAGCAGAGGGAAAGGAAGGGAAAGGAGGAGAGAGATGGCAATGTGGTTTTCTCTCAGCAGAAGGAAACAGAGAGGTTAATGAAGGAAGTTATAGCACGCCATAAAGCAAGTGTATCTATTGAGCCCATGCTTTTTGGTATCCAGTTAGGTCAGGAATTTTAGTTCCTAGCATCGTCTTTGAAGGGTGTGTTGCAGTTTGTCCTGTGGTTAAGATCCACACTGTGTATTCTGATTGAAAGAGTTTGCTTCTGACACCTTCAGAGAGGCTGGACTGTCACTACTTATAGGTTAGGAGGTGCGATGCCTGTGTCCATCACTGCTGCAGCACCACCCCAAAGCACTGGCAGTACATACTAGCTAGAAAAATTGATTAATTCAATACAAGCACTCATTTTATGGTACTTGGTACTTCTACAGCTTGTTGCTCCACAGCTCCTGGCCACCTCTGTCACAGACCACTGCGGATATTGCCTCTCCCTCGGCAATACCACCACTCTGCTCCACAGGTACTAACTACGCTTCTTCCTCAAGTTGTCTAATAGAGGAACATGAAATGAAATTAAAACAACTGTTCCCAAAGTGTTCCTTGGCAGAAGTTTGATGTTCGTGTTTCAGACCATGTCCTTTTTTTCCCAGCTATTTCCCTTGCTCTAATAAAAGATTCTTCCTACGAACCTGGCTATACAAAGCTAACACACACACACACACACACACACACATCCACTAAAACAGTTTGGGTAAAGGTACACTCTTCCACCTTCATTTTCAAGTTGATTGATATAATATTTTACTAGCATATTTCTGAAGCCTAAAAACGGCTTTGGTAAAAAACAAACAAACAAGTAAAAAACGCCAAACATATCCCAAGAGAAAGTATTACCTAAGCTATACTTAATATAAAAAGAGATTACATGCTATAACATCCTTTGAATTCAAGTGCAGCTATATTAGGAAGTTACTGCGTTAGTACACGGATTACTTTACGTAGGTTGATGCAAGTTTCGTGAAAAAAAACTTCTTTAATTGGAAATTATCTTCTTAAAAGCTCTGCTTCCAATTGCATGCTGATATTTACAGAGAATGGGCAGATTTTAAAGGCATTGAAAATAACCAGCAGCAGTGGGAAATAAAACCAAAACCCCTAAAATCCGGGACCAAATTTAGAGCTGACATAAATTAATAATCCCCACTGAAATCAATCTGAATTGCATTGATCTATGCCACGGTACTTACACCACCTATAAACCAGGACATTCTGGTTATATTTGCAATTTTAACTTTGTGATAAGCCCACAAGAGAGTTTCCCAGTACCCCTACGAAGTGCTGTAAAGAAAAATGAAAGCGCATCATTATCTGTATCAACATGGGAAAAATCAGGCATGAAACAACCAAATACCTAGAACAACCCTTAATTAATTTCACCAGAAAACACAACAGTTATAATGTAAATTAGACACAGCTGTAACGCTTTTCACAGCACAGTTACCTATATTAAATACAAAAGTGCTAGACTCTTAGAAATAATTTACTTTATGAGTAAGTTATGGCTCTTCCCCCCCCAACCCCCCATCCCCCAAACTTTGGAAAATGAGCAACTAGCATTAATTAAGTCATTGATTTGTCTTCCTCCACTGGAAATTGATGCCTACTAAAGAAATGCTATTTCTAGAATAAACTCCACTCATTAAATGAGTGTGTTAAAAATTACACAAAAAGCAGTACATTTTGTAAAAAACTGGAAGCCAGCAATATTCGTGTGATTTTCTAACTACCTGTGCTTCTGTAATATTGCCACAAATCCACTCATTCTTAGGAGACATCAGTCACATGTTTTACAGTAGTAAGAGCACAAAACGCAATATTTAAGAAGGATATGCAAGAGATTAAGTTTTGACAGGTTTTAGCGTATCTCGCCTCTGCGAAAGTGCAGGACCAAGGAGCAGTGGGGAATGCAGGGTTAGAAAGTTTGTCTGTCTACTCTACCCTTCCAATGCAGTTAGTTTTTTCCTGGATAAAACCGGAGAAAACTTCTCAGAAGACTACTGCATGCAAGTTGAATAGAATTAGATACATATATGTTTAAATGAGCCATTGCTTGAACACAAATGTCATAATAAGAGTACCAAAGAAGTTCAGAAATCATGTAGGATTTTTTATTATTATTATAATAATTATAATTATTTCACTCATTAAGGCTGGTTTATTAGAGCGGACTGGATAAGTCAGACCCACATGTTAATTACACAGTAAAAAAACCGCAAGAGACCACATTACATAATGTAGCAATAATCCAGACAGGACTGACGGGTAGACGGAATCTGGGTTGCAACATAAGTACCAGCTTTTAAATGCTATAGCAGCTTAGAAAGACATTATCCCCATATAATGTTATTAATGTGCGAATCCTTTGACTACAGTAGGTAATTGTCCCCCGTAATTAAACCCCAGCATCAGTAGGAGAGATATAATGTGTATTTATTATTTGTATTCTTTCTAGCTTTTATTTATTTATTTTTAAGCACAGACAGGCATCATGTCACTTGAGGATTATCTCATGGTGGTTGAACTCATTAACTAACAAGTATACATTATTTCACACTCAAACAATAAGGTCTCTATAGCACTTGCCTAATAGAAGTGGAAAAACATTCACATTCATCAGAAAGCAGCAACATAAGCCAAGCAATTCTCAAGATGAAAGGTTTTCCCAAAGTTATTTAGGCTGATAAAAAAAGTTTATTTTTCACCATTGATTCGATAAATGTTTCTGTGTAGATGAGATAGCTTCAAAAAAAAAAAAAAAAACAAACCCACCAATATTACACATAGTCTATATCACCTCTATTAGGAATATAGATTCTTCATTTTACAGCTCTGGATGGATCTGAACACAAAGTCAAGAGGCCACCATGTATTTCATTAGAGAATCTGTCTGGCAACATTCATAAAGTTGTAACATAAAACAGTCCCTCATGAAATAACCAAGACTTAGCATGTGCTCCAGCACCTAAGAGATCCTCCCACCCTAAAAACGGTGGCAAATCAAATTACTGGAAAAAAATTTGTTTGGATTCTCATACATTAAAGAATCATACACCTGAGCAGCCATTGCAGCTGTCTTCAAAAAAATGTATTTTGCTGGGTTCTCATACACGCCAACTGCTTGAGAATTTGAAGAACTGTGGTACTATAATTACTTATAATCAAAAGATTTACAGTTTATGTTTTTGTCTTAATGTTGACTGCAGAAGTGAGCTGGAAAGGTACTATGCACTTTTGCTCACTGGTTTTAGCAATGCAATTTCACAAATGTAAAAACGAAAAACAAACAAAACCCCCCACACTTTACACCTGTTCTCACAGTGACCTGGACTCATCCTAGCAAACTTTTATCAAACATTTATTAAGCAGCCAAGCTGGGAGCTGTGTCAGCCAGAGCTCCCTCTTTTCAGCCACTGCAGCTAGCTAGATATTTCCCAGAGTGAATTCTTCCACCCGTGGAGGTACTTGCTCTTCCTTCTGCGAAGGAGAGGGGTAACTCAGCTCCTGACTCAGGCACCTGCATTCAGTCCCTAATATTGGCTAAAACCAAGCCCAACTGCTTCCCTCGTGAAGTAGCTAAGAGCTAAACTTTCAAGCCCTTTTTACCCAATTTAGGCATCATTGGTAATGAGGGCTTCAGAGCACCTTTCTAGCCATGTATCTTAGATCTGTACCTATAATGTAGTTGCTGATCTAACACTCGCACTCAGACTGGACCTGAAATTGTTTCAGGAGTTACTTTCAGTCTAGTGGAACCATTCTCAACCTGATAATGTGTATACATAAATATTTATGATCTAACCACTCGCAGGTTGACTGAGAAATTACAGTTGTGTGCCTTGTTACAGCACCAACAGGTTCAGAGAAGGAGAGACAGAGGGAAAATATATTGATATATTTATTTCACTCTATTTGAATATCAGCCCTGCTGATTAGTAATCTGTAACTCATTGGGTTAAACGCTGCAGAAAACACACCACACAGACAGACCCTCCACTAAGTAGTGTACAGTTTAAGGTCCCAACTCTACAAACGCTTCATTTTTTGCTCATAAGATCAATTCCAATATATTAAATAGGACTACATCATTGCAGTGAAGCACGTGTATTTGTTTTTATGTGGCTGAGTGCTAAAAAAACTAAATATGATTAAGGCCAAACTGTAATAATAAAAAAATACTCTTACTGTAATTTAAGAACGGTAATATAATTAAAAAATCAATAAATGAGTCTCTAGAAAGAAACTACAAAGTGCATTTCCTTCACTTTTTTTGGTTATTTGTTGACTTTGCAGTAATGAGAAAAATAAAATGCACAAAGTTTCCATGAAGTTTTGCTTCAGATATCAGGTGCAACATCTGCTCTGGAACATCTGACATATGCAGCGCTCCTCCCACAGATGATGCAAACAGGACAGAGAGCCGACTGGGTCTCTTGCGTTTCTAACTTCAAGGTTATTTATAGCTGCTAGGACTGTGTGTTCATTCCTGTCTTCCTAATTAAAATTAATTTAACTAAGATCTGTGCTGACTTACATGCAAACTCACCAGCAACGGATTTTTATAATTTTATAGAATTCAGGTCTTCTGCAGTTTTTTAAGTACTTTCAGCACCCACTTGCTGAAAACTAAACTTCAACATCTTGGAAGTCTTCCCTGATATGCTAAGCAAAAGTTCATATCTTTGTGTAGGTTAGCAATAGAGATCTACAAACCAAAAATAGCCCAGCAACTAGGTAAGACTTCTGAGCCAACTGCAATATAGTGCTAATGTTGCCAAAAGCCAGATGAAACAATAATTAGATTTGAAGGGAATTTCAATCAAGTCCGTATGTAATTTACCATAGGTCGAGGTATTTCAACATTACCCTTGAAAGTCCCAGGAAGTAGATGGTGGGAAGATGAATGCACAGCCCTTACCTTTTAACAATGATCAGGGTCACATGGCTAATTAAAATACCTTTGTTTACATCGGGTAAGAGTCCTGCTGTTAGACCATCTGCACCTGCAGTCTGTTCCATCAAAACCCCTTCCACAAATTGCATGCTCCTAATAGGTATTGCTGTGCCAATGACAATTACCTAATTAGACATTAGAATGTCAATGCCGATTTTAAAACCCATGCTAATTATTTTACTGTTTGACAGAATATTTCCCAATGAAGGAAGGAGTCTGGATAGCATAATTATGTCACAAGGAACACTTCTGTATATGATTAAAAGGTTTGGCTGGCTCTGATTGGAAGGGCTCCAGTTATTTATGTATTTAACAAAGTTGCAATCAGCACATACGGTTTTCAGCTGAAAGAAACAATCTGAACCCTGCTTATTCATTTGCCTGCTATGGCAGAGTGTATAATGATGCTTGTGATTAGGTTCCTCTTCCGTAAGGTTTGCCTTTGAGTAAGGTGAGTTTGGAAACAGCAGGGAAACATGTCTAGAAGACAGATGATGTGGTGGGTCTTTTATCTGGTTACAGTTTGAAGGCCCAAAGTGTGGGTGCTGGGTGTGTGACTGATTTTGTGTCTTTAGCCAGAGAAGAGTAAATACCTCTGCATCTAACTCTGGATACTTCTGGGAGCGATTGCTGCATTTATTGGTCGCAAGCTGGTCCTGATACTTGGCATCGCTATACAGGTTTTGAAAGATCTGCAACATTTTCCTAGGCCTCAAGCCTTTGGCATTTAAAACAAGACAACTTAAATCATAACCATGATAATAAAAAGATACATTTAGGATTCGAAAATGTTGCATTCAACTTCCCACTGGCCGCAAGGGGAAAATCTTAAAATAAAGCACAGTCAAGGAATCTGCTGCAGCACACCATGCAGGACACAAATTCAGTAAATATGAGGAAACACTGCAAAAGAAAAGTGTACCCCACAATAGGTGAAATGCTCACAAGCCTTTCTAAACAAACATCCATTTTTCTCTCTATTCCCCTCACCCAGAAAAAACACTGCAAAGAATCCTGGCTAAAGCTGTGACACAAGAGACAACACGGCATAGCTTATGACTTCAAGGTGTCTTTGATTTTTAGTTGAGAAGCTACAACCAGGGAAAGAATTTGTCCTTTTCTTAGAAAAATGCTGTGGTGATAGTAACAAAGACAAATGTTTTATCGTTTACTTTATAATTTCCATAGAAGCAATTACATTAAAATACCACAATGTCTAAGCACTCAGCTAAACCTGTGTATCTGTACAGCTACATGCGGTGTGCACAGAGGTCTTGCATCATTACGGGGATTCAGTGGCATATCCAACATACAATAGTCTGCATTTAAATTCATATTCATAGTCTGCTACTGATCAGCATGAATCTCAAGTGGCACTGTATAATACATGTCTATATAACATTCAAAGCCATAGTTGTGCCTTCTGTTCAAGAAGCAAGATCTGATCAGAACCTCTGGTAAGCACAAGAGTTAGAAGTCACAGGTCAACTATCATTAATGGAAAACTTGATCAACCAGTAGCCAAACATTTTGAATCCCTCTTTAAATCTTCCCCCAAATCCCTTCTCAAGACTCATTTCTGCTACAGAGCCTATAGGAAATTAGCTGGTTGATGAGCAGGTTAAAGGATAAATCAGGATGTCTGATCTTTGCTTTAATAGTGTATAATACAAATAGATATATGTATACATATATAAACTGCACTGCATGCTTCTGTCCCTCCCCTGTCATGCTTTCAGCAGTTGCTTTCTTAGCATGCATATCTTAGATGTCCAAGAGTCGTTCTGCAAGCACTTTATGATGCCTAATGAAATAAGGCTGTGATTCTCATTTTGCAAATCATTCTGATACACCAAATACCAAATAATACCTCTTCAAAGAGTATTGTGACCTGAAGGTCTTTTTTTATATTTAAACGTGTTTCTTTTGTCTTCTGAATGTTCCTGGGTGCATTTACAGCCTCTTTAATGACTTAAATTTGAGGATTACATGTCTCGGTGCTACTCACCATTGCAGTAATTGGAATTCTGTAGCTGTCCCATGCAACACACACTGAACTGCTTAGCTGTGAGTTTTGGGAAAGTTTCAGTTCCAGCAGAGCAGTAGCCAAAAAGACACATCCTTTAATGCCTGAAGAGGATGGAACAGAAACACACTGAAGGTTTATGCTAGGTTTGCACCTTATGTTTTACCAGGCACTATATCTTCAGAACATATAAACCAGCATTAATGTATCATAAAGACTTACATAGAAAGTCATCAAAAGTAAAGACGTTAGAGAAGTTAAGGGATAAAATCCTGACCCCGTGTCAATTAGTGGCAAAACTCCAATTGACTTTATGAGGACTAAGATTTCACTCACAATTTTCCCCTTAATGCCACTTTGGTTTTGTTCTGTATCTTACATATTTCCCAGTGCTCACCGACCAAGCACAACCAAGCCTTTCTAAAGATCACAGCTAACCAGAAGGACAAAAACAAGTTTGGGATGCAATGCTCAGCTGGGGTAAAAGAGTTAACTCTCAAAGAAATTAATCTTAGTCTTCCAGCTGGAGATGAGGCCCAAAATAGGCAAACTTCACATGGAAATTTAATTTTGAACAGCTATTTCAGGGCCATATTTTCCAGGTGGGGCATATGTTACGGATTTAACTATAGCTGAGTATCTTAAGGCTTGTTGTAAGCACCTGAGCACTATTTTAAGAACATAAATGATATCCAATGACTTAACGATATAGTTAGACATTTAACAAATGCATTTGAAAACATGGTCTATTTTTATTTATTATATATTAAAGCTTTGCTGCAATAAGATCTTTGCAAGATGCAGAAGACCATAAGGGGGTTTAAGAATTTTTTTTTTTTAAATTCCATTATTCTTAAGGGAAGTAGCCAACTCATTTGAAACAACCCATCCACATCAGAATAATATGCACCTATCAGGAGCGTATCAGAAATATAGTGAAAGTACGTACTTATCAATTTAGGGTGTGATTTCAGAAGCATTCTCTATCAGAGTAATTTTCTTTCTCCTGACGTAAGTCATAAAACTCCCATTGACTTTGAAGAGCTCAGAGTTAGGTCAACACTAAGTGCCTTTGAAGATTCCAAGCTTAAGTTAACTTTTAACTCTAAATTTATGTTGACTCAGTCACAATTTTCATTGTTCTCACTGGAATCATTACAGGAATATGTAAGTCTGTTAATAAATATCTCATTCCTTTAAGAATAGCATACCCCAGACTAGCTTTAAATAACTCATCCCTCTAAGAATGACATATTCCATCCATCTCTATATATTTCCCTAGACTCAACAGTTTCGACAACTGCTTGGAAAGAATTTATTTCCTTAGAAATCTGTAGTCCCATTGTGTGTTGTATTAGCCGGAAATGGGACATGGAGCTGGATCTGCTGCAGGAAAGCATCTCCTAACGGATATGATTTTGCTGAATGTCATATAACGCCCCGAAAGATTCTTCGTCCAAGGGTTCTTTTCTGACAGGTAATATTCCAGTAAAGCATGATCTTCTCTCCAATGGCCATAAATGATCTCCAAGTGAACGCTGCTGCTTTTTTTGTGTCCAAGATTAATGCAAGGTTTTCAGAAAAGTAATTGCTATTTATCAAGGTAGCATCTACACCCTCAGGTCAGAACTGGGGCCTTGGGCTGATAGGTATGTCCATACACATAATGAAAACACATTTCCTGTTTCAAAAGGTTCATCATTTGCATACAGTCAAGTGTTACGAAAAATAGGCATTAGAGCATTTTTCATGGATTCAGGACACTTTTGTCATACTAGGGATTCCACTTAGCAGCAGATCCCATCTCCACCTGGAAACTCCAGGAGTTTCCTTGTACAGTCTTTACTGGCCACTCTTCCTTTCTCCCGAGCACTAAGTCTCTATATAAAGAGAAGAAAACTTTACAAAGGGGAAAAGGAGCAGACCATTACTTTCCAAACAAGTTACTGCCCTTCACCACAGCAATTTGTGCAATAAACCTTTGCTTCAGTTTCCTGAAGCTCTGCAACATCTTACAAACAAGTGCTTCTTTGAGTTCTCTTTCGTCACTTGTAGTTTAGCATCAGGGGTTAGTGAAGCATCAAGGTGTGAAAGCACAGAGCCCTCTTCAGCTGCCAAGAGCTTCTGAGAGGAGATACTTCACTACCGTTAACTGTGATACCCCCTTATCTAATCATGTCATGTCACCCCATCTGCAGTCTCTGCATCCCCAGACCTCTGCCCACTCTGGCAGTCAGGGATGCAGCTCTCATCAGGCTGGAGCTTCTTGCCCTAACACCAGTGTGGGTTCTTCAGCTTCCTCCCCAAGAAAGGCTTTACTGCCTTGTCAGTACTGATTTTAGACACATCACAGCCACACACTCTGTTGGTCATCCTGCTCTCTGCACTGGTTAGCCCAGACATTGAGAGACAGCACTGTCACTGGGCTGCAGAAGCGATGCACTAACACGGAGGAGCACTGAGATAAGCCCCTGCCACCCATAGGAGAAGGGATCCCTTTTCCCTTTGCTTTCAGTGGTAGGTGCCAGCTGCACCGCCTCTCTGTTCAAGGCTGGCATTTTGAATAGTGTGTGTCTTCACTAACCAAGTTGCACTTGGCAAACTGCAGTTCTCCAGGAACACAGCAAAGAAAACAATGTTTTATTGTCTTCCCACCCACAGCTAATGACATCAGCGGGGCACGCAAACAAAATCTGCTCCTGGCCCTCATGTTCTTCTTCCTCCGGTTCCAGTAAATGGCAGCAGAGAGGTCTCTCTTCCCTGCTGCCGTGTGATGCTCAGCCTACGTGGCTTCAAACAGAAAAGGTTTTCCAGAGGCCTGCAATCAATCCACAACTCTGCCACAGTCATTCCTAGGAAGTTATTCAGTTCTGTGTGTCCATTACTCTTCCATAAAAAATGGGAATACTCTGCAACTTCCTTCCTCTCACTCCTCACCCCCTGCCTAGTCTGTATCTGTAAAATCTTTGGTCATACATTGACCAGCAAATGAGAGCATGATGTGATCGGAACCTCTTTATCATTTATATCACTGTAAGTATCCATAGGTGGATAAAACAGATGGGAAAGAACTCTGAGAAGACTGTGATTAGCATAATTGCTAGTGATCACATCAGACAATCTGCGTAACCACAGTCAAGCATTTTTATAAGTATTGCTAGGGAGATTAATAAGAAAATCAGTGTTGGGAGAACCACTAAAGCAGAAGATATATTTTTCTGGGGGTTATTTTAGGACTCCATACAGGACTGAAATGTATCAAAATTCTCAGGGGTATTTGTATGACAGATCTTTGCACAAGAGAAGCAAGTACAAAGCCCCTTCATTGGCCCCTCACATTTTACTGTGCTCTGTGACCACTTTACAGGTGGTGTTCCCAGAACTTTCCTGTATAAGTGTCTGGTCCGGACCTAAAAACACCTAGCAAGGAAAATCAGAGGAACCAGGGACGCAGAAGGAGGAATTCTACAAAGGCCACCACAATATCGATTAGGAGCTTTTCTCTGAGAAAAATAAAACCAAAAAATCCTGAAGAAAATAGGGATAAACTATATCAGTCTTAAGGCCTAAGAAAGGATTTTGTGCAACTCGGCCGGAATGGGTCAAAGGGAAGGGCTGCAGGGAAGGAGGAAGCTGTGTGTGACAGACTGTGTGGTGGCCCTCGCCAGGCGGAGGAAGGCTGAGCTTCTCGTGGCTTGCCTCTCTCTTACTGTGCATGGAGGTACACAACAGGGCATCTGCAGCAGAGCGGGGGAAATAGACACATTAATGTCCACACATGAGCTTAAAAACAAAAACCCAAGAGATACAAATTGAAAATACCCAGTTATCAGGTGTGTTTTAAGTCCTTGGCACTCCCGCTGGCTTGCTCTTTGAACTAGAACACCTCAGCAACAGTCTTGCTCATCCCATGCTGTCTGCAATGTATCAGGAGAAGCTTTTATTTCTCACCCTGCATGACAAGCGCTGAGAACAATGGGGTCCCAATATGAGTTGGACTGCTGGGTGTTAGCGCAGTACAAGCAGTTATCGTGACTGCTTCAATAGTGGAGTTCAGTGAGACTTCCAGTATACAACACTTTGTACACACGCAGACAAAGGCTTTTTTTTGTTTTGTTTTGAGAAGCTGTCACACTTGCACTTATACACAACCTCTGAAATTCAGCTGGAACAAAGCCCCAGCCTTGCACATCTGTCTTTTCACTGTGTCCATGAAATTCCTTCATGGTTTAGATAAGATAAATTGTGGGATTTGTACTGTCCAGCTCTGCCCAAAACTTTTCCAGCTTACACTCCCAAGGAAAGTTTGGCAGAAAAATGACATGCTAAAATACTACAATATATGAATAATAGTTAGGTATGAGTTATCTATGGCAAAGTCTGTGCAAAGCAGAAGCAGACGTTACAGGGAATGCAGCTGGAGCGGGTCAGGTTCCCCCTCCGACATTTTGCTCCTTGAAGTTCACTTCTCGGGCCCTAACCAGGACAGAATCCCCCTGGGCAGGATACACGCATGGCTACTCCCAAAACCTGCACACAGCATCCTTGAATTACCCGCCATGCTTGGGGGAGAAGGATTTTTTTCTTTCACAAATCAACTTGCTCCATTCTTCACCCACATGGCTACGGTAGCCACTAGTCAAGCGCTTGAAGCCAAGAAGCATTTATGCAAGAACTGAGGGCTCTGAGTTCAGGTTTTGCCGGTTATCTGCAATAGGAGAATTATGACAGTAATTCCCAGCAGCATCCGTATTATCCTTTTCATTTCCTTTACACCTTGTCATTTCTTAATCTCAGGCAGAAACACAAATCGCCACCCTCTGTATACAGATTACTTAATATCCACTTCAGCCCATGGCAACATCTCTATTTCTGCTTTGATTCACTAACACCACCAAGAGCTTCATTACAGTCTTTTCTGGCTGAACTGGGTCAGCTTTCTCTTTTCATTTCCCCACCTTTCATTTCCCTTTTCTTTGGGGTACCAAGCAGGCAGCATCTCATCATTTCCACTTGCTTTCTTAACATTTTCCCACTGGGGAACTGCCCTCTCACAATCCCTGCACTCCAGCTGGCCCATGACGACTGACCTAAGCACCCTCCTGCTGTTAGATTTAAAAACACATACCCTCAAGACCTCCCCGTGCTGCCCATCATCTTGTCTTCTTTAAAATTCTTAACCTTTAGATAATACCCACAAAAAATAAAACAACAAAACCAATACAAATCTAACTGTAACTACCAGTGAAGCTGGTACATGTATTCACCCCACACATCTCCCTTTAGCCATACATCTTAAATACTTGAGGGAAGAGATTTTGTTTCACCGTCTTTATGTAGGACCTAGCTCTTTGCCGCTGTGGAGCAAAGCTCAAGAAAGAAGTCAGAAAATGAAATATTTACAGCCCTGCAGCTAGAACTTGCGCACATACCTTTTGATGGTCTTAATTACATGTTCACATACTCTTCCCCCCAAGAAATACCCCCCCGCCCCGAGAAATGTTTTCTTATGGAGTGCACAGCACCAACGCAACAAAGAGAAAGATAAGGCAGCTTAGAAAATTTCACTTGTACAAGTGCCCTGGCTTCTGAGTTTGGCAAAGTTATTAGGAACTCAAAGTGCGCCTTCTGTAGTGGGAACATCAGGCAGCTAATCCAACAGCGACTATATGCCCTCTATTTAATAAAAACACATCCTACAAGACTTTCTTTAAGCTTTTCTTCCATTATCCTTTGGGTGCCCCTGAGGGACAACATGCAGACCTCTAAAGTCCCATGGAGGTGGGAAATCCGCTGCTGACTTTCCCGTGGCACTCTCCCATGCCGAAGCCTGGCCCTCTCGCCCCTCTGCCATGCCAGCCCTGGTCCGACAGCCACCTGCGCCTGAGGGGTGGGAATCACAGAGCAGAAGAGAGGCAGCTCCGATGAGATTCCCAAACTCAAAAAAGCCCTGCTAAGCGGCACACTCCCACTCTCCCTATGTGCATCTTAGCACTGCAACCTCTTCACATCTCACGAGCTAGCGTGGAACAGATGCGTCCCCCCGTCAGGAGGCAGCGACACCCCTCCCTCCTCACATGACTCATATGATGTCAGAGTTGTCCTTGTCACCGACCCCAATTCGGGCTCACACGTCAAGGACACATTTCTTTGTGGATCCTCTCGGCATGACGGATCATCCATCCCCTCTCATTTGGGTTCTCTACGTCCTAGCTAACCACAGAAAAGGGAGGACTTTTTGCTAGTTGAGGAAACTCAGCTCCTCCAGTGGTTCCAGCGGCACAGCCTCGCCGAGAAACACTGGCAGAGGCTGCAAGGTTTCGAACTTGACAGCTAGGTCAGCATCTCCCTGTACAAAACCTATGCCCCCGCCCCCCAATGTCCAATACAGAGATGCAAATGATTTTTATAGAACAGTCATGTACTTTCATGTGATCTAATATTAGCTGTGCTGTATATAATTATTTTATGTAGTACTCTGCGTTCTGGTTGCACTCCCATCGATACGTCTAGTAGATATTTGTAGTTCCCTAGTAATTTAATAGCTAGTTTGTGCCCTAAAGCATAAAAACGTTTCTACCCTATCTAAAGTAACCGTGGGTGGTGTTATCCATATAAAATCTTTGAGTCCTAATGAGCTTTTGTTCTCAAGTTATAACCCAAAAATACATCACCCGGCTGTTCCGTTCTCTGCAAAAGATCCTCACTATGATGTGAAAGGAAAAGAAATTAAAACCTTAGATAAATGTGTTTGATCTGCCACAAAGAGGGAAAAGACATCCCTCTGTATTGCATCTTGTTGGGATTTTTTTCACAGACCTATTTTCTGTTCATTGCTGAGTGACTAAAGGCTGAAGATGAGCCGCATTTTTGCAAACCCTGAGCTGGAGACAGCTGTGGTCCGAGCTGCCAGGCAGGAGCGGCACACTGGCCCTGTTGCCCTGTAGCAAGACTGTGGTAGCCACTAGAGCCTGGACGTGATGCTGCAAAATAGCATGGTATTTGGGGTTCCTAAGGGGAAAAAGGCAGCAGGTTCCCTTCTTACAGGGATGGTGTTAGGATACCTCCCACCCTTCCACCTGGGGAAGAGGAGGCTCCAGGATGTTCAGGGAGACACCAGGGAGAGGAGGTCTCCTGGGCTTTCCACCCCGTGGCAAGAAAAGCCTGTCCCCTGCCCGCAGAGAGGCTTTGTTTCACCCTCACAACAATCTCGTTACTGTGATTAACGGGGAGGATGGCGATGCCAGCATATTCCCCTTGCCTCTTCCTTAACTCATCTTTATTCACAGCCGTGGAGGCAGGCCAGAGCCAGGCACTCACCGGGAGCCAGGCTCAAGCCTTCCTTGGCGTGCCCACCTCTGCTCTTTAGGAGAGGGTACAGGCTGTACAATACATCATCTGTTATGCAATGATACCCGGCGCCCGGTTCCGCTTTGCTTCCCGGCGGCAGGAATATATCACACCCCCCTTCCCTTCCCTTTCCCTCCCCTCCCTTCCCC
>WAAD01039189.1:780689-816694 GCA_013389945.1 Fregata magnificens
AAAAAAAAAGATGCTTTACCATCTAGGCAGCAAAGAAAGACCAAGATAAAATCCCTGGATTAGCATCTCCTGAAACACCAAAGAAATCTGTACCCAGTTTTGACCTTAGAGGTGACGCCCATCTCCAAACACAGAAAGGAAAGCATCTCAGAGGGTACAACCTGGCTGCTTTATGAAAAGTGAACAGCAAATCAAAGTTATTCAGATAGGAAGCAAGTAATTCCCTATCCCATCAAAGCAACAGGTAGAAATTCCAACAAATCCTGTCTGCTCCGTTCAAAAGAGATTTCCTAGTATCTATGCTTGGAAACAATGAAACCTAGATAGAGTATTAGCTGTCATTAGAAAGTAAACAAAGGCAGTGGGAATTAATTCTTCCACTTACAGTTCAGAAAGATTTTGGCATTCAGCATTATCAGTAAATCCCAGAAGTAGCAATCAGCAGGTAATCTGTTCAGTGTAACTAGATAGTCCCATCACATATAAGGATTTAACAAGTGCATCACCCCAGAGAGATACCAATTACAAGATAATCAACTTCCTCCTTCCTTGACTCTGGGGAAAACTTCAATAAAATTGCAATCCAATCCTTGCCATACCACACCTTACAGAGCACCTTTCCTTATTACTTGAACTAAACAGAAAGATGTGAATTAGGTGTTGGTGAGAAAACAACTGTTTTGCAAAATAAACAAACAAAATAAAAAGCACAAATATTTGACTATGGAAAATCTGGTCATTTCACTATTTTTGTAAGAAAAAAACCAAGACACCGTGTCATAGATAACAGCCAAGTGATTATCATACTCCTTTGAGTAACTCAAGGAACAAGGCTTAAGATTTTGTGAGTTTCGAGGAATACTGACTTAAAGCAGCATCTCAGGTGAAAGCTATTGGCAACCCAAGAGGGAATACCTCCATTCTCTGAGAAAAAGCCATCGTGGACCACAGAAACCTACAGCAAAAACTCATCAAAATTGCCAAGTTTATAGAAAGAAATTCTTGTCTCAGCAAACCATATTTTTCTATCATTAGAATATTTTTTTGGTACATACTCCCTACAAACCTAAGTCCCCCCAGCACATACTTTGCTGTAATTGCAGGAGGACAGAAGCTGATGAGCTGTTTGGGCAAGTACTTTGGCTGCAGACGTCTGCACCAGGGCAGAGGCCCTGCTCTCTCACTCTGCCCTTCAGCATGTTTAATTAATCCACGCTATCAAAAAAAAAAAAAAAAAAAAAAAAAAAAAAAAGTCTGAGATACCCAGGAGCCAGAAGAAAAGTCAAATATTCATTGCAAATGTAAAAAAAAAAACCCAAAAAACCCAAAAAAACCCCACCAACAACCCCCCAAAAACCCCCAAACACCCCACAAACAAAAAAACCCCCAAAACCCCCACCACCAACCCTAAAAAACCCCAAAAAACCCACAAACAAAAAACCCCCCAAAACTAATATAATAGTGACTTTGTAACAACCACACATGATTGTAATACATCTGTGACTGCAGCACCCCTCTCTGACGGTGCTGGGGCTCAGGGTGAAAAGCTCCTGCATCGCCTCTCTTCCCTCCCAGCCACTCGCCTCTTGCCTCCTTCCGATGAGCTGCCGGGTACTTGCCAAGGCCCCTCTCAGCCCCAGGACCTGGACCTCCAGCATCCCCTCTAGCACCCAGGTATGCACGTCTAGCTCCATTAACAAGGAGAGGCACCAAAAAATACATTTCCCTCATTTTTCACCTCTTCTCCCCCTCTCAGTTCTCTTCCTTGCTATATTTTAGCAGGGAAATTAAAGAAGGCATAGAAGCTGAGACACTGAATGACAGCTGTACAGGCACAGTCCTAGAAAGATAAAGGGGGTGAATAAACATGTTGTATTCATCCCTTGTGTCCTGCAACCTTGCTGCCTGCTGCTCTTGGTCCTTTCTTATTTCTTGCTATCTCACTCACTCCCCCTTTTTCTCTTCCTGCTTCTTTCTCTTTTCCTTTGGCGTTGCAGTGTTAGTCTCCTTCGTATTTGGGGGAGTGTATTCTTTCTTCTTCCCAAAATGCACTCTAGTCCTTTTTCAAATCTCTTCCAAACACCCATCCTCTACAGATATTAGCATCACCTCTCCTCATTCTTATTACACCAAGCTGCTCTGCTTTACCGTGCCTTGCTCACACTGCATCTCTCTATTTTACAGAGTATTTATGACACTGTGTACATAATACATAACTGAGCATTTCAGCATGGAAGCAATTGCCTCTTACACTGAAGTGAATCTGGAATTGACAGTTCTAAAATGCTTATAACTGCAGGACTGTCTTTCATAGACTCACAGATTTTAAGGCCAGATGGGACCATTAGATCATCTAGTCTGAGCTCATCTGAAAACCTGCTCTGGTTCTTCCCTAATAATGGGTGTCCATGTGATGCCATCAGGACCTACCAGCACAGCATCCCAGGATCCGTATTTCAGTTGTCACTATGCACAGTGCAGCCAGCGTATCAGCTGCATGAAGCATCCTTCCAATCTCCAAACTGCCGAGGCACACAGCAACTATTACCTTCCTCCGACAATCCTACTTGCACAAAGGAAGCAGGTAGGTAAGAAGGGAGATAAAAGGGAAATTGGCCTTTTTAGGAAAAAGCCTCCAAAACGGTTCTCAGAAAAATCACATATACTATTTTGTCATTCCTATTGCAACACGGCCTAAATTTAAGGTACAAACATAAATCAAAGCCACAAACAGTTACTGCACAAGGAAGCTAACTGAAATACAACAAAATAAAAGTGCATGAGCCCTATCGCCTGTGTTCACACTCCATAATCCCCCACTGATTACTTGCCATATTTTATATTTCCTTAAAATCCATATCCTATTTTTATTTTTCACTTCTAATGCTTATTAGTGTTGTGTTTCTCCATTACTATATAGCTCTGAAAACTTAAATAATTTATTTGCATGAAGCTCTAGTTATATTTTAAAAGCCGGCAGAAATTCTTGCATTTCGATAACTCGGGTATATAAATAGAGTTTTGACTTCAATAAATCCTTGTGCCTTGCACATACAAAATAAAACACACAGAAAAAGTCAAGGATCAGCCAAAACCCCAGAATTTACATTGAATTAGACAATGTAGTAAATTATCTAATTCATGCTGCACATAATGGGAACTTACTAGTAATTTATCTATATGTCCCCATAATTTTAATATCTCCCAAGAAGATGCAGCAATTTTCTTGTTTGCTTCCAATCCACAGGTTTTTGTGTGTAGGTGTGTTTTAATGCCTTTTCCCCATTTCTGGTGCGTGTATCTGCATGAGAATATGCACAATTATCATCTTTAAAAGGCTAACTTAAGCATCTGAGTTTTAAATAGAGTTCTCAAAGGGATAGCTAATTTATACTTCATTCCTTAACTGTTAACTGGATCGGGAAAGTAGAAGTAAAACCAAATTATTTTTGCCAACTGATTGCTTTCAGAAAATTTTACACTAGCCAATATGCAAATTTCTTAATGAAAACCATCCTGGGAATTTATTAAACTGTTCATACTGAAGAAAATTACTTTCATTTACATTGGAAAGTGAAATACTCTATCCTGACCTATATATGTTCTTGCCAAGATTCTATCTCCACTTTACTCAGGGTCTTTACCATGCTATCACCATGAAGAAGAGCAATTTCTCCTCTTTTTTTTTTTTTTTTAATAAAAAGGCAAATAATAGGCACTGCCAATAGCCATTGTTGACCCAAGTCAAAAGTGTTTGAAATTAATTTATCCGCTTTGGATGGTGTATAAATTTCTCATTACGAGTGTCAGTGATGGACAAGAAACCATTCCAAAAAATGTATTGGGTATCATGCCAAACTCTGTAATCAAGGTCTCTTGCAGAGACTCTGGAGTATACAAAGGGTTTCACACAGTCAGGAGCGTTAGCTATGCATGCTTTCCCGTTGCCCGGGCTCAGCCAAATACTCTGTGAGAACAACACGTATATACACTTTGTTTTATTATGCCTCGCAGATGCTTTTTTGTTTTATATTTCAGGCTTTGTCAGGTCTAATGTTTGTTCCTTCTTCATCCTTCAGCCCTCGCTCTTCTCCCTGTACCCCCCATCCCCCCCCCCTCCAAATTTCTGAACAGCTTCCTAGACAGACCTGGTATCGATTACATAAACTGACTTTCTTGGAAAGTAAAGCGGGGATGTGGGGGGGCTGGAATTGGGATTTCTTCTACTTGCAACCGAAAATGGCAGCCGTTGAACAGATCTGGTCAATGACAGTAAGAGAATAAGCCCAGCAGAAAGTGGTAATATATTGTGTTACACTTATGCCAACTTGCCAAGTCAAGTTCTTTTTCTCAAGCGCATGTACAGTTTGTTCTTGCTATCCTCAGTTAACTCTGCTTTCTGAATAGAGGAGATGGGAACCGCTCAAAGGCCACAATAGCATGTTCTACTTAAGGTTTCCTCTCCACACTAACCATTGTGGATAGCACTCTTTACAGTCAAGCGCTCTTGAATAAGAATGCTCTCATTAAGGTTATGAAGCTATGTTTTCTTTACCTTGCAAGGATTCTGTAAAATGAGATTTTCCTCATTACAGGCAAAGTACCTGCTGCTAAAAAGCAGCACAAAGTTGGCTCGATTTCCTTAAACGAATTTGAAGCTGCCTTCAAAACTACCAGCAAAAGAGCATCAAAATGACAATATTGTACAAGAAATGCATCAGGAATGACTGATTAAGTTTCTATGGGAACGTGAGAAATGACATATTGGATCAGATGAGTGGCCTGTTTAGTCCAAGATATTCTGTCAGCTAATATCGTATACTGCAGCAAGCGAAGGCTTGGTGCCCCATAACAAACAACTGTCACCAAAAGCCTAGAAAACATAGGTAGGGCAGCTTAGCTTGAGAGCAAAGATCAGTTGATGCTCTGAAGCGGGTGGGCTGAGGTGCGCTTTGTGGCTGGGATATGAGGAAAAAAAATACAGGCAATGTTGCTAGAGCAAATTCCATTTTATTGTTATTTTTTCCATCACTTAACCTTGGTAGCACTCCCTTTCTCAAGCTGAGTTTTCCAGGCAGGGGAGTCTGCCAAAGGGTGGGTGGCTTAATCTCAAAATTTGATCCAAATTTTTATAGGGTTTTTGAGGGGGGGGGTTAATAAGGAATATATAAACCACACACATTCTTCAACATTATATATTAGAGTCATCATGATGAAGCCTTATGTAGCAGGTATGATTATTTTTCTTTACAAAATACTGCTTTAAAAAGACATATGTAAAAATTATTACCTGCCCAAGGAAGGATTTTTGATTCAATTGGCCACTCAAAGTGGACAGCAACAAATTCTGTCAGTGCAGTATATTTACTGCACAGCTGTTTCCAAATCTAATCTAATCAAATCTAAAACCAGCAACAAAATACAGGTAACAAAATATTATAGGACAGCATAAAGTAAAATAACAGAGTGAAGTAAAATAACAGTAATAACAATGTTGTCCACAGACAAAATGTGGCTCAGTTGCTACTAGTGTCATCCATTGTAATTGCATAAGAAAAAACAATCACAATTTGCATGTTTTCCTACCAAATTTTAGCTTGAAAGCTAAAGAAGGGGTGATTCTTCTCCCCAAAGGAACTTATTCCTAAAACTTGCCCACTGCAAAAGTCCATTCCCATGTGTTTCTGTGCCAGGAAGTAGGGAAATTATTTGTTGTCATTTTAATCACCAGGTTTGACTGTTTACCCTTGAGTTCAGTCTTTCAAGGCAATTTTTTTTTGTTTGTAAAAGCGACAGGAATGAAATATAGTATCTCAAAATACATGACAAAATTCAACAGGGAAAATCTCCTCCTTTAGAAAAATACAGAATATTTTTACTACAACACGTCTGTGGTCAATTCTTACTGCTACATATGTCTCTGGCAGTCCTTATGCTTTTGTTCTTTTTCATCTATAGAAGTGAAAAAACAAGCTAGGAAATTTTATTAAAAACGCTTTTAAAGGATGTATTGAAACCCCACAGATAAAGACTTGTAAAACTGAGACTGGAAGTTATTTTCAGCAGCAACCTTAACCTCTGCAGAGACGATCTTTTAATTACACCACCATATACCATAAGAACATATTAAACAGCACTAAGCATTAGGAATAACATAGAATAATGATAATGAAGTGGCTGGCACAGTTTGCCCATCCACATTTGCAATTAAATTAACTTTCTAGTTAAGCTAATTGTTTCTGGCATGACAATATGGAGCAGTCAGTTAAGACACAATTTCTTTAATCACGCTCTGTTTTCCTGTGTCGAACAAGAAATTGATAGAATTAAAGGCTGTATTCTGCGCGATGTGGCATTTTGTGTTGGCACGAGCACGGCAGTGCTTGCTGTGGTTTTCCATCGAGTCCAAAAGCTCTGACTATCCTGGTTTGAGGCCCTCTGCTCTCCACCCAGAAATGCCGGAAAACAGGATGATTTCCTGGGGTGCCCTTGGTGAGTAAGGTTCCATTTTGGCAAGCATGAAAGCTGGGGAAGGTGGTGGGGAGATAGACAAGACACAGGAAGCCAAGAATTTATAACCCAGCACTTTTACCTATCAAACTTGCACTTTCAGGACTCTGGCTGCTGGCACCCGGTCACAGCCATTTCCATCTTCTATTGCATTCCTGGAGTTTGTGAAAAAGCTCAAAACGGCATCCTCGTCTCATCCCACATGCCTGGTCATCCTGGCGTCCCTAGCATCCGCGCCGATTACATATCTCACTTTTATTATTATTATAGCATCAATGCAGCAACTCCCTGCATTGGTCATTTCTAACCCCAGGGACTCTGGGTCCACAGGGTGAGTTTGATCAGGTATTAAAGCACAGGTTAACGACTAGATTTATTCAGCTAAATATTACGATGAGAACATTAAACCTTTCCCTTTAGTCAAGAAGGAACTGGCATCTATGCAAAATGGTAGTGATCACCCACCATGCGGCATCTCCAAACCTATGCTACAGTGAGACCCTGTCTCCAGTTACCTGTGTGAGGGGCTGGCGCAGTTACACGACGGCCATATCCCATAGGGAAACAGCAGGACTGAACTATACCATGCCTCATCTCTCGTTCAACTTTTTCCATAAGCATCTTTGAGAGCTCATATTTTAACAATTTTGCTAGGAGTAAAAGACACATATTTGCTGAGAAGGAAGTTAGAGTTTGACTTTAGAGTTGTCCTAAGACATGGGAACAATGGTCCGACTCAATGTCTTCAATTAGAAGTGAATATTTTCTCCGAACTTCTTTTTGTGTAAATTATTTATTAAATTAAATCCACTTTATTCCTCTTTTCCACACCTATTCAATGTCAAAGAAAAGGGAAGAAACAATCTTGAGGTTTTCCTCCACCAATGCCTTTCAATAAAACTGTCAAAAAACTAAAAGTCTTTTCACTCCTGCAGTCCATGAATGATTTACAGGGGAAAAAAAAGTCTCTAAATTTTTCATGTAAGAAATGTAATGTTCTCCAACCAAATCTCATTATCAGTCCTTTTGGACACAGGTGGAGGGACAACCAGCAACTAGAGGGCCACTTGAGGAGTTCAGACATGTTGACCCAAGAATTCATCCTAAACGCTGTATGGCTGCCCACCTCTCCCTGCAGTGTGTGTATTCACCATAGTAGCCATCATCCATAGAGCAGTAAGAAAGCATCACAGCAGGATTGACCAAAACTTGCTGAAATCATTGAGTGGAAGGACTGTTTTTCATTTGTACTAAATAGAAATAAACATTATGCTCATTTACAGAGCAAAATAACCAAAACAATGGGAGAACAACCAAAGCATAAACATATGGGAAGTCTGGAATGAAAATAAGCCCTGGAGCCTAGATGGTTAGGACCTTGATTGGTAGCAGAATGCTTGTTTTGGATGTTTGCGGGAGAATCTCCAATCAAAAGCCAAAAGGAAGCATCAAAAAGAGCCACAAAAGCATCAACAGTATGACTTCAAGATAAACCTTAAGAAAGTTATTGAGGCAAGTGCTGACTGAAAGAGATTGGGAATTGCAAGCAAGGGAATTATCTCTTGGTTGATTCTACCTGCAGATACAGAAATCAGGACTTTGTAAATAAACAGGATTCCATCAAAGATAAGTGACTCAATCATCAATTGCTCTTCTTAATATTCAAACTCTGGGCTTCCTACAGGAGGGTTAAAGAGAGAAAACCCCCATGTTCTGGTTTCCAAGAACAAAACCTGTGAGCTGGTATCTCTCCTGTATCAGGGCAGAACAAAAGGCAGTACACAGCTCAAACACGTAAAGCACAGGAGGAGTTAAAACAGCACCTGAAAACTTACTGGTAAAGATGAACCCTTATTAGAAAGCCAATGGCAAAATGCCCAAAGAGACTAGGAGGCGCAGCTGCAACAGCTGTGGTTTAGAAATAACATTGGAAAGGGCTACAAAAGCTTTGACCAAACTGGAAGTTGCTATCTGATAAACTGCAGAAAGGGCTCAGGGAATTGAAAAGTGTCCTAGAGAATGAAAATGAACCAGTATCAACAACTGTGACACTCTGAAAGGGAGGGAGAGAAAAAAAAAAACCTCCATTTGAACTGGGTGGGAACAAATCCTTTCCCTGATATACTCAAATATCAGTGAGGACCTCAAGGGCAAATTGGCTACGAACCAGTTTACAGACACTCAGGTAGAGTCGGAAATAAAGATCAGCAAAAGACAAAACGATATTGTACTGACTGTAGAATTTACTACGGACCTGAACTTTTTTCACAGCTGCATACCACGGAAGGAAACAGCTGCTGCAAACAGAAGAAGATGCCAGCAATTTGCCAAGATCTCTAAAGTGCAGCTCTCTATCTCAAATTCAGCTTGGCAATTCTAATATGGTTCATGCCATCATTATGCTTTGTGGAAGGAGTGAGGACCAACCTAAGTTTATAAAGCAAGAGAAATTGGCAACAATGGTAAAAATTAAGGAGCGCAGTTGAGGTCATTATTGATCCTGGAGAAAAAAACGCTTTTAAAGGAGAATGGTTATAAATACAGGTCTAGTGAGAAAAGAGCAATGCGTGTTCCAAACCAGACCCCTGACACCAAGGTGCAGCGCGGGCAGGAGGGGAGCACCAAGCTGAACCAAACCAGGAGGCTCACATACCAGTTTGCAGTTTCTGTAGGGAGCTTAACAGTTAATTTAAAAAAAAAAAAAAAAAGGAGAGAGAGAGCAAGAGAAGGCTATTTAGTGTGTAATAAGAAATTATGTGAAATGCACAGGAATCATGAACTCTGAGTCAGACTTTAGTTACGACACCAGAAATAGAAGAAAGGCAGGGGAATAGGTGATTCAACATACAGATCTCTTTTGCAGTGCCCAAGTCCCACCTTTAGGGGCAGAAACACCACTAGAAATTACAGGCAGGGGCAGCTTTCCAGCAAATGAAAGATGGGGAGTGTTCAAAACTTGCTTTGAGACCCTCGATCTCTGGGGACCTTTAGCTGCTGAAGTTCTTCTGGATCTGAAACAAGAGCAAATCTCTATCCATTTGCTGAATGCTTCTGACAATAGTCAGAAGGAGATGGGGAAAGGGGGACTGTGGTGGCAAAATGTGGATCTGGTAAATTAATATAAACTACAGGAGTATTGGGGGGGGAGCATGTGAACATTCTGAAAATGTATTGGCTTTTAATCTGGCACCCTACCAAGCATTCAAAGAGAAGCAAGAAAATGGTTTTGAGACTGTTTGGTTAGAAATTATTCTCTCTCTGACAAACACATAAGTTGTACTTTACTGCTTCAACACAAGAGTGATCCTGGGGCAACTGGCTACCTGAACAGCATCCTTCTTTTCAGCAGGGAAGTGATAAAGAAGCCTTATAAGCCATTGGAAGAAACATGTCAGGAAGATAGAACAGACCCTTCAGCCAGACCTCAGACTGAGTACAGTTAAGGAGAAAAGGTGACAGCATCAGATTATAGAAAACAACACAAAGTCATTTAGCGTGTGCTTCTCTATTACTGTAAATAGTATCCTAGGTGCTGGTGAAAGCTCGGTCTGGTTTACTACCCTGAATCTTAAAAGTGGCTATTGGCAAGTAGAAGTGGATCCAGAGGGACAGGGGGAGAGAAAAAAAAAAAAAAAAAAAAAAAAAAAAAAAAAAAACACGCTTTCACAGTAGGACAAGGACTGTGGCAATTTAAAGCGATGGCTTTTGGCTAGTGCAATGCATCAGCTACATTTAAAAGTCTAACGAAGAGGGTATTACATGACATGCCTCTCTCAGCCTGTTTGTTATACCTAGATGATATCCCGGTGCATGCTAAAATGTTGGAACAAGAAGTGATACACTTACAAATGGCCTGTAATTAGCTTAAGGCTGCTAGTCTGAAACTGTCTCAAAAGAAATGCTAGGAGTTTGTTTCAAAAAGAGGTAATTTACCTTGGGCAAAGCCAGTGAGGAAGGGAGCAAGATTTCCTTGGACAATGAGAAGCTGCCCAGAGCTTGCCAGCTGCCCCCACACAGGGATACGCACCAGCTGCGGGAGGACTCTGTTTCTTTTTTTCAGGACTATCAGCGTATTTTTCAGCATTGCAAAACCACTGAGTTGATTAGGGAAACCATCCCAGTAGTCAGTCGGTATAAAGTTAACATCTCCAGACTTGAAAATGGCTTTTGCAATTGCTCGTGCCTTGGCTACCTGCGCCCTGAGGCTTCTTCATTAGTGGCACTCATTATTAGTGCTTCGGGACAGGTACAACTGCACATGAAACTTGGAAAGAAAGTGGATTACTGAAAAAAAGTACAAATTTCCTGAAGGCACTTATTCCCCCCTCCACAAGAAGATCTCCCAAGAAAACAGTTTCCCCACACTGGGTCTGTAAGGAAGTTTATGGCCAGTGTGGAAAAAGTTTTCACAAAATGGCTCACGTTGTGGGAAACCTAAGACGACTGGAAAACCAGCAATGTATGGTTTCATAACCACACTGGTTATGAAACTGGTCTTCTGGTGCCTGGTCCAGTGCATCATTACGGTTAATAATCACTGGGGAAACACTGTCATCTCCCCTTTTCCCATGATTTGCAGAAGCATAAATGCTCCTGCTTCATCCATTGAAAGAGGATTTGTCAGCTTCCCAAGAAGAGGATCTCAGTACCTACGGCGTAACACATGACATAAAACTAATTCAGTAAATGCAGCCCTTGGGAGAGAAATCCCTTGAAATACCCCTCTGAGTCAGAAGATGAACTACAGTGCAGGCAATGGAAAAGCAAGTAGGAGAGAATGGCCAGGACAAAATCCATGTATTTGGAGTGCTTTTGTCTGCAGGGGTGGCCATAATCAGACGCTGGAGAAGAGGAAGAACAGAGCAATCCTATTTATGCTATTTCCCACTCATACCTCTCAGCTTCCAACTGTTTTCAGCCCTGAGACTTCCTGACCCATATATAGTTTACATGCAGTTAGTAATTCTCAATGATTTTGTCTTTCATGAACTTAAATGTGTAAACGTGTCACATCCACAATGTCATTTGGCAGCGAGCTCCGCTGGTCTACCACCCACTTTGTGAAGCCATTCAATGCTTTGGAACATCCTTGTCCTCCTTTTTTTTTTTTTCCTGTCCTACAAAAGCATTCCGAAGTGAAAGGTCCAAAACGTGAGTGCGTTCAAGGTGAACCTTGATATTCTTTGTGTTGTCCTCAACGCTTTCTGTAGTAACTATTAACATTTTTTTAATCATTGCGGAGCATCGAAGATTTCACAGAGCTGTCACATTCCCAGTACCTTGCTCCGTCACTGTAACAGTCAGCTTAGATCTTAGATCCTGTCATTATACCGGGGCGGGAGGGAGTGTTGTGGTTTTGTGGGTTTTTTTGCAAGGTTTTTACATAACCTGCACTGGTGTCAAAGGTGATGAATACCATGCAGATGTATGACAATGTGCTAACAGAGAGCATTGATCTCACACCCTTAAGCAAAGATAAAGCCGCTAACCAATATTTGCAGCTGATTATCAGCCTCCTTGTTTTCTTCTTCCATCTTATTTTTTTCTTCATCAGATCGATCTCACTGCACCCACCTCTCTCCCGGCTATTTCTTCATTTTGGAGCTCTCTCTATATCAATTGTTTCTTATTTGCTGCCTTCTAGCTGCCCAGTTCAATCTCCAGTCCCATTTTTCCCCAGTCCTACTCCATTTCTAGTTTCCTCATACCCTTTCACTCTGATTTTCTCCAAGCTTCTGTCTGTCTGCCAAGTATCTGCATTGGGTGGTTTCTCTTTCAGCAGCACATTGAAGGAAAACCCAAAACTCCCTCTCTGCTCTAGAATTTGGTACCAACCTGCTTCAGAGCAGCTGTGATCAGTGTGGGTTGGTATGACTTTGCTTTTGTGGCTTTGATCTTGAGAGTCTCACAGTGAGACCACAAGACACAACTACTCAAGAGCTTACAAAGAAGGACAGATGTTTATCAGGACAAAAATAAGGCCTGAAACAAGGGAGCTCCTTTCTACCACTCTTCGAGGAAAAAATAATTACCGGCCCAAACTCAACCCCAAGCTAAACACGCATTGGCAACACAGGCCTATTCAGGGAAAGTTGTGTTTTTCTATGCAAAAACACATTTGCTTTTCTCAAGCTTAAAACAACCTCTGTTTCTGTGTCGCGATACGTGAGGCATATTTGGCAACTTCAGTGCTCTTTAGGTTGGCAGTTATTTATGGAGGAAAAAAACCCAACAACTATATATTACAGATAACAAAACTGAGCCAGAGATTGGAAGAGAGGCTTGACCAGTGCCACAGCAGACGTTGACAACAGAGATGAGAACAGAATACGTATTTTCCAAGCTTCAATCAAAAGGCACCGTATAGCCCAGAACAGTGTCATTGCCTACATGTATGCAACGCTGAACAATGAGTGATGTTGAATACTCAGTGCACCTGCCAGTGTATGCAAGCCTTGAAACACAGAACGAACGAATCGATATACTGAGAGTTTAAAATGTAACGAGAGAACAGTATGGATCGAGAGAAGTAAATTCTAGTTAACCCAGCTGATAAACTGGAATGCAGTTATACAGTATACATGTGAGAATTCTTTCACAAGGTCTGCTGAAAAGAGCATATAGAGTAATAAATTCATGCTCAGCTTTCTTACAACAGGAAAAAATGTTAGAAAGAAAAAAGCATCCTCCTGAAATCCAGCTATTTGGTTTTTCTCCCTCAAGTATGATCATGCTCCTTTTGATAAACTCTGACCATAAGTAGCACTGCACGCAGCAAACAAGAAAGCTTTTCAAAATCCAGACCCCGCCTGAATGTTGTGCTTCAGTCAGAGGTGTAAAAACACCCAAGGACATAATTTAACTAATGTAAGCACTTCAGGACTCCTAGTGAAACTGCTTGGAGTGGTGTATTCAGTTGTTTAAGGCTTTTTTTTTTTTTTTTTTTTTTTTTTTGTCACAGGCAAGATATATGTTTACATGGCAGACTTAATTGCTGTTTTCAGAGGACTAATGCTGTGTAAAATCATAGTCATCAATACAGCCATTTATTTTGACTATAATTAACAAATCAAGTCACAGCACGTTTTACTTATTTGCCAATCTGTTGAATATTCACACTGGCCCCAAGTCGCCTATTCATTTAGCAGTAAACATGTAGCCTAGCAACTGACTGTCAATATCAACAGTAGTTGATGAAGTTGTTAATCTCTGGAAGACTGACAGGTTAAGCCAAATTCTCCTATGCAAAACTCTTATTGTCTAAGCCTTACATTAGCCCACAAGGATATCTATGTTCAAAAGATACCACATCTCCTTCTACTATTAAAATTAAATGAAGTGTGCTAGAGGCAGGAAAAGGCTATGTGCTCTGCCTGCCATGCATGTTTTGCATGCACCACAGCATCCAGCATTGTGTTTGCAGGATGTATTGACCATTGCTAATTTCCAGAGACAATTGAAGACACTTTTGCATCTGTTCATCATCCCGGAATAAACTATCATATAAGTGCATGCTGTGCACCAGAATATTGATGAGGTCAGGAGAAACACAAATATCTCCTTTGCTATGCAAATCTGCACTGGAACTGCAAAAGAGAAAGCACATAGGTATGGATAAAGAGCTTTAATCTGGGGTACTGAGAATCAAAATCAGAGTGAAGGAATTTAAAAGGAGTACGAGCAGTTTGATTGGGATAACAGGAAAAGAATATGATTTATCCCACAGTAAAACTCAATACACCAGGATTGAGCTAAACAATTTTCTAATCATTTAGTTGTACAGCTCAGAAGTTCCACCAACACAGTACGTGAAAGGCACAGACAGGCACTCTAATTATCTGCAAATATACAGTGAGGAGTTTCAGAACAGCAGGAAAAACCTATCGCTTTGTGCCGTCTGTTACAGGCCTGAGCTGGATCAAACTGCCTGCCGAAAGTACTTTCTATCTCACTTTGATATTGACAGCCATGCCAGTTGTAGCAGAAATTCTTGAGTGTGAAGTCCCAGAACAACAGCAATGCCATAGTGATTTCACCCCTTCCCGAGTATTCACAGAAAAGGGATGGTTATCATTAGCAGAGAAACTGTGGAATTGTGGAAAGTAGGACTGGGGAGACTGTCTGCAGGACTTCTTGCTCCAAGACAGAATCAGCTATATGTTGTGTCATTCCTGTTCTTAAAGGCCTCCAGCCACAGAGGTGACAGTCTGTTCCAGGACTTCACTGCACTAATTATCAGAAAACTGCTTTTATTTTCTCCTAATGTCCAATTCTTCCTAACAACCATTTCATCCCATTTCCTCTTACACAAAATAAAACTTATTTCTTCCTCTCTGCACCATCCTTTTGCATATTTGAAGACTACTGGTAGGACCCCACAACAGTCTTCCCTCAGCTAGACTAAACAGCATTCACCCATGCAATCTCTCCATGACAGCCATAACATCTTGACTGGACATGGTGACCACGTCCATAGCTCTTGTCTGGATTGTCTCCAACTGGCCAACACCTTTCTAGAAACTCAGGGATACCCCCGAAGTGGACACTGTTTTGGGAAAACGCTGCCAGTGCTAGGCATGGTGGAGGAGTTACTTCACACGTCTTTCAGGTTATATTGCCATTTATGCGCTCCATGATAATGATTGCCGGTTTTGCAACAGCATGACATTGCCTCATGCTCAGTTTGTAATCCACTATAATCACCAGAGGTTTTTCTGAAGAAATGATGCCTCAACAATTGTTACTCATCTTGTATTCCTGCAGTTTATTATTTCTGCTGAACTACCATCCCTCTGTATTTATTTTACAGAGTGTCAGCCTATTCTTCCAGACCCTTTTCCCCATTTCTCAAGGCCATTCTGAACTCAGAAGGCTTTGCACTTCCTTTCACTTTCAGTCTTCTGTGAATTTAACATGTATAATCTGTGTTGCACCACTCAGGTCATGGTCTAATGAGAGCTGGGCACAGCTCTGCAGAACACTACTCAATACATCCTTCTGTTTTGATACTCCTTCATCCGCCTGAAAATTATCCTCCAAACCTGTTTCTTCCAGCTAGTTTTGTCCCTACTTAACAGCATTTCCATCTAGCCCAGGTTTCCCTTGATTCAGAGAGTGTCATGTAAGCCAACTTTCAAGACCTCACTACACTCAAGGGACGTGATGTCAGCTGTTTCTTCCCTTTCCATGAAGTCTGTTACCGTGCTGCACAAGGAAATTCAAGCGGTTTGACAATTCGTTCTTGACAAATCCATGCTGGCAGCTATTCANTCCAGCCTCTGGTACCTCATCTATCTCACATGAGCTCTCAAAGATAACACTAATGGCTCTGAGACTGCTTTAGGCAAACCCTTAAATACCCTAGAATGAAGTCCATCACAACCAGTCAATTTGAAAACATCTAATTCATCTGTAACTCCCTAACTTGGTCTTTTCTGGTTTTGGCTAAGATTTTATCCCTTCTCTGTTGGTTTCAATAGTACTACTAATATGAAAACAATCAACTTTTTTTAATGAAGGCTCAATTAAAAAGAAAAAAAGGAAAAAAAAAAAAAAAAAAAAGGACTCTGAAGTGCCTTCCATTAGCAGCTTGCTTTCTCCTGTAAGCAAAGCAGCAATCCCTGTCTAGATCGTTCTCTTATTAATGTATGTCGAGGAAGGTTATTCCTCACTTTGGCATCTCTAACTACTTGCATCTCATCTAGTGCCTAGACCTTCCCGATTTCTTCCCTACATGCTTATGCCATTTTTGGGTACTTGTTCTTCTGACGTGCTTCCACTTTGATGTGTTTCCTTCTTGCTACCTGTGAAGACCCTGCTCTTTAGCCAAGTTAATCTTTGCATTGGGTTTGTCTGTGCTTGTACCATAACATCACGTCTTTGAGGATCTGGCAGCTAATTCACCTTTACTTTCAACTGTTAAATTTGCCTTTGGAGAGATCTTAGCTATCATTCTCTCAAGTTCATTTTTGTTACATTGTTCTTCCTCCTCCATTTCTTTGCAAAGATTGTGAAATCTCATTTCATGCTCAATTTCACCCAACTTGCCTATTGCCTTTGTACTCTCAGCTACTTCCCGCTCATTGTCTAAAATCTAAAATACAAAAAAGCCTTTCCTCTGAATGCATTTCTCCATTGTGTAAAACAAACAAACCAAAAAAAAAAAACCAAACCCAAAAAATCAATGCTAAAACCCAATACCTGCCTAGAACTTGTTGAATCATCCTTTTAGCACTATGGTTTTTCCCCCAAGAGATGTCTGCAAGTAGTCAAAATTTCAGATAAACATGAAATTCTCATTAATTTCAGAAAAATCCTAACCCATCTGATCTTCCTAGCTTGGTGGTTTGCAATAGATCATAGTCCCTTTAATCCCTATATATTTTCATCAGATCTCTTTCTCACCACCCCCAGTCTGGGCCTCAGGATATGTCCTCACCTTTCCTTTATACTCTCTATTCAATGATCTTTGTGCATCCCCCTTCTCCATCATAACCCCTCATTAGGCTACAGTAGCAAATTCAAGACACTTAGTCAAAAGTTTGTGAGCTTTAAACTTTCATTAATTCTCGGGTAGCAGATGCTTCCCCACCTGCCCTCCCCGGCCCCAGCGACCGCAGGGGCTACAAAGCAGGTCACACTGCATGCTACTGCTTGCAAAACTGCCCCAATCAGGAATCCAGCAAGTGTCCAGCCTGCACACAGGAGACAAGCTGTGGTCCTTGTCAGGGCAGACTCAAGCATTCGTTGTCGTCTTGGCCCGAGCCTAAAACGCAATTCATTTAGCTGGGTCGAGCTCCTGCCAGTGTTTTCAGATTTATGCTCCAAACATCATCTGAGACATAACTGGAGCATCTGAACTAGGTGGTGGAGGAAATGTAAAGGTTGGTGTCATTTTTACACCTAGCGCATCCTACACTCTGTTCCTCAGTAATCCTCTGCCAACATAATGTGTGTCAGTGGAGCAGCCTGAAGCCTCGCAGGACCCCAAACGAGTGAACCTCTGGGAAGGAAAGCAGTTGTCTAACATGACCCTGAGTATTTCCTCAAGGAAATTTAGACCAAAACCACCAAAGTACATTCCATTCCCCCTGCCAGACGAGAGGCAGTCCACCCCGTGGCTCTTCCCCGCCATTGCTGCCTGCTCCGCTTGGGGCTCAATGTACAACAGGGCAGTGTTTACATCTTCCTCTTATTTCATCCCAGTTCAGGTGAACTGGTTAGCTGCAAAAAAGTGTAAGCTACGGAAATATCCACAAGCTTTTAGTTTCCTTTTTATTTCAACTTAAATTTATATATACTCTCCCTGCTTTAAAAGTTTTCTAGCCAGTAGCCAACGAAACACTGTTCTATCAGATTTTTATTCAAACAAGGAGTTAGCACTTTTATTAAGTATTCATTTACTCATTTAAAAGCTGTTCCACTTAAAAATGATATCCTACCAATATCGTCGCTGCCTGCATTTATTCCCTTTATATAGGTTATTCTTCTATGAAATATTCATTCAAGTGGGCGCTGCTATATTTAGAATGCAGAGAAGTGTTTTATGCACATAGTTGCTTTTGTATTCTTGCTATGCAGGCAATATAAAAAATCCAGCAAACTGCACTCCCATTGTGCTTCCGTTCTAAGCCACACATTTTGTGAGGTTCAGGCAAGATTAGACAATTTTGCTTCTGGCTAAGTGGTTCCTACAAAAGTCACCTTTCAAATTTAGATGCCCAACTATCAATAGGTTCTGGATGGCATGTTTTTCAATTCCTTTTCTGATTTTAAATTTGGTGTTTAAATTGTTTTAAACACTTAGCCGGGAAAAAAAAGCCTACAATTTGTCCTTATAAATCTCATCCTCTTCAGTTGAGTCTTTGGTAACCTCACGCAATTTTACTCTTCCCATAGTTCTTTTTATGGTGTAGAAATCATACCAGCTTCAAGTACCTGGTATCTTTCCAACAGAGTCACTTTAAGCTGCTAATAAATTCTTAACATTACTTTTTAGCCATGTGAAGCTTTAACAGCTGAATTACTATTTGACTCACTTGGTAGACGATTAAAAAACTTCATGGGAGATGTATGGACAGTAAAAAGCTTAAGTAAACATGAGATCAATATTTTATTTAATAAACAAATTATTTCAGGATGACTGAATGTCCTGAGGTTGTAAAGTTTTTCTCTACTTCTGTACACTTTGGAGAATGGTAAGTATAAACTTTCTGAAGGCTTTTATTACTTTGAGTTGCTCTTTTGAGCAATAGCTAAGAAAAAGCTATCTTTAAAAAAAAAAAAAAAAAAAAGCAGCATGCCACATCCCCGTATACGCAGCTGGAAGGGAAATAAAAAAATTTGGAAGCAACTGTCATTTTCATAAAATAGTAACATTTTTCTTCACAAACTACCAAGTCCCCCCAAGACTATGAAGCCGAAGATGTAATTACGAAGCAGCAACTGAGAACTGGAAACCATAATAGCTACATGAAAACAACACAGGAACTAGAGGTGAAAGACGTCTTGTTCACCACCTCCATCTTATGGTAGCTCAGGATTTATCTTCTGAACTCTTATTCTGCATTTTCACCAAAAAGCTCAGTGCATTGGAACAGCCCCTGGAGTTTTCTGTTTCCCAAAGTTGCAACTATTTGGAAAATAGACTTCAGACTCAAGAAATACTAATTATATTCCACTTTACTATTACACTGAGGAAATCCACTTAAGGTATAAATTCATGTCTTAACAAACCCTACAATAGCCTGATTTTTACCTCCAAATTACAAAAATTTAAGACAAACAGGTGAGGCAGGAGTAAAAGCAGAATAGCATCCAATGGCATAACAGAAGGAATCATTAATATGTGCTCCATGGTTTATCCTCTGGAAAATGAGTTCATTAAAAAAGTCAGAAAGAAAAAGAATGAAAAAGCTTTTATTTACTGATTTCCAAAACTGGGATTGCTAGCCTAGAAAAAAAAGGAACAAGAAAAAGAAACATTTAGGAACTGCTATACTCACGGTACTTCCTATCCTTCCAGGGCTCAGACACTGAAGCTGCAAAGCCCAAGACAATGAAAAGTCCCTGGCATTTTTGACGGCCTTTCCTTCCAGATTTGATTGTAAATACATGCACAACCAAAATCTCTTAAAAGCTGAAAATAAGAATGCCATTTGACACAGCCAATGCGTTCCCCTGCTTTACTGAGAAAGACCCAAGAAGCCGCCAGCCCAGAGAGCTTTAAAGGTGCTGAACTTTGCACTAGCTGTCTAAACACTGCCATTTATAAAGCCAATTTTGTCAGAGTATTATGCATGTCTTACAATAGAGCAAGAATTAAACTGACATCAGTAATATCAGGACTTTTCTATTGACTTATGAAAACAAATACAAGTCTTACATGGAGAGCCAGCTGAAAAGGGAGAAATTGGATTGTATGGTATGAACTGTAAACACAGGAATGGATCTGTCTGTAATATCTGCTATTCAGCACTTGCAGGCTGAGCACCCAAGTGCAGCTCATGAAAGCTAATACCTGGTCTCCCAGCCTCCCACCATGTGTCTCGAGGAGAACTATTCAAAGTTTTTAGACCCCCACTCCCCCACTGCTAAAGAACTGTCATTTTCACTTAACAACTTCCCAGTTCATCTGGGGATTGACTTGATAATCCCCAGACTTTGAAAAAGCGGCTGCATTGGATTAGAAAACCTGATATGGAGTCCAATGAAGTCAGCTGATCTTTCCTGCAGATGATGAGACATCATAGTTATGGTAAACAACGGTAACCTTACAAGGTATATGGTAACTTAATATTGTAACCTAATGTGCATATGAGTATCACAGATTACCTAGGATTTTTTTTTAATATGTAGACACGTATCGCATGCATTTGGTTAATGTTACCCATAACTGCTGAAAATAAGGGCCAGATATTGTGTCATCCCTACAATTTTGTAATATGTGATAATAGCAGGTTTTACAAGAGATCTTGAAAGAGGTTAATAAAAGGTCAGCTCAAAATAGAATTGTGTCTGATTCAGCAAAACCAAAGCAATTCAAGATTAATTACATTAGAACACGAACTCATTCAAAGCTCTCCAAGGAGATCTACGCATGGACAAAGTCTTAGCCGTGGAAAGTTCGAGGTCAATCTTTATCAGTCCGGTGGATATGTTTATATCAAACAGTAACATCTTAAAACTTTTGTTCTGAAGAATCCAGCTTAATCACATATTAAACCACACCAACCAATGCAACAGGATTTAACAAACAGGCAAAGATCATCAAAGAGCTTGGAGAGAAGAAATCTCCTGTGCTGGAAAGGAAATTAAATACTTCTAGTACATTTTCAAGTCTATATCCCATCTGTTTTAACATTCGAAGTGACAGGACTCTACAACATCTGTTAAAAGACAAATTGCAGCCTAATGGCCTTGCTGCCATAACAGTTTGGTCTTCTGGAATTCATACTCAAGTTCACCTTTTTTTTTTTTTTTTAAAGGAAAAGCTATTATTTATCATAAAGAGCATCTCTTTCCAAAGGCAAGAGAACCTGTGTTGGTTTAAAATTTTTGAACAACGAATAAATACCAAGCCAAGACAATCTTGTGCATTTGTTTCATGGGCTGTCTCTCTTTGCAAACTATTGAATCAGACTCTGAATACGAGAGTTTTTTCCAAAGTTTGGACAGTGTTTGGATATGAGCCCTCGAAGGGGGGGAAGAAAAAAAAAAAGAAAGGCAAAAAAAAAAGCAAGCATCAGATTGTTGTAAAGGTAATTTGGTCAGAGTGAATTTTTCTTACTGAGCGAACATTGAGCCATTATCCAGGAAGGTGTCGGGATGAACATTATCTCATTACTTGCTGTCTTTCAGGCAATGGTCATTTAAGGAGGTAACGGTCATTTAAGGTAAGCGATATCACCAGAAAATCTATAACCGTAATATAAACTGCATAAGGTGCTCCCAGCGTGAACCAAGAGGCTTGGCCAAATTCCGCTTCCGGCAATTACTCTGTGTCAGCCTAATAACTCCTCTGCTCCTCCTGCCCAGCCCCCGCAGCTTCAAAGACACAATTTTCCTCTTTGTGTCGGTTGGCATCAAACTGATCTTTACTACAGGTTTGCTACCTGAAACTGCAAAGGGATTCTGCAGCTAAAAGGGCAGCAGCAAGCCTCAGCTGCAGCCCTGCTCCAGGGAACCTGCAGGGCTATGGCCCCTCCAGGTGACACACAGACCTCCGCTCTCCACACCAACATGCTAACAAGGGAGGAAACACCCCCCTTTACCGCCCAAGTGAGCCCATACCTGCATACTGACTGAATAGGGAGTTGCGACATAAATCAGAATATCCAATAGTCTCTGTGTTCTGCAATACTTTCCAAGAAATAATTTGCATTACCAGCTTGCACAAATGATTTTTTTTGTTTTTCTTTAAATGGTGCAAAGACGGCTGTACTCATCAGACAAGGTAAGGCACATGCTTCATGTCTAAAGTGCAAAAGAGGTCAAAGCATTGCTCACCACCCCATGAATAAGAACACAAAAGGGCATTGTAAATTCCAAGGCAGAGAACAAAACAAGGAAGGCAGTCAGGTGAAACCGTAGAAATATTACACGTATTAACTTTAATACCCAGATGAGAATTATGTTACTACATCGCCTTTCACAAACTGCTACTTTTTTTATGTTGCAAATACTTTTCCATGATAGATGCAAATAAATTAATGCTGTCATTAATCTTTCCATTTATATCTTTCTCACTCCTTATGTCTGCTTTCATCGTTGCACTTACCATACTTAAGTATATGTTAAAGAGACTGTCATCTTCCCTTCTGTACCTACTATTTCTTCAAACAAGCACTACGGGATTCTAAGGCAGAAAATGTTGATTTCTGAAGATTATCTTTTGTTCCTTATATAAGTTGGAGAATATTCTGGGTGAAGGTATCCCATTGAAATCCTTAGATAAGTTAGGAATATTGAATAAATACATAATTGTGTCCTCTTTAAAAATGCTTTTCGTTTTAGATTATTAAGCAAGAGGATACAAGTTGTCTATGTAAAAAAAAACCCAATACAAATTTTTTTCATTAAAGCTTTAACATTGAAATCTTACAACTCCAATTAGTCACACTGGCAAATTCTAGAGTACTTATGTGACTAAGGACAACTCAGATGTTGTCTGCAAAGGTTACAGGGCTGGGATCTTATTCTATTGAGAAAGGCTGAACTGAAGAGATAAGCAGTCTTATTTCAAGGAGTAACTCATTCACCCAAAATCTTAAAGGCACAAAAACACAGAGTAGGAGATATGCCAGATGCTCTGCAGCCCTCAGCGCAGTACGGACTGCCCAAGAAAAGGAATTCCCACTCCACCCTGCATGCTTTCCTGCGTGCAATCCCCGTGCATGGACACCGCAGCTCTGTACTGCCAGCAAGTCAGTAGCACACAAACAGGCTACAGCTGAGCATGGCATCAAAAAATCCACCCCAAAACCACAAAGGAAAAAAAAAAAAAAAACCAAAACAGAAAACCACCAAACACGAACAGGGTTGCTTCCCAAATACAGAGCTTTTCTTCAAGTTTGGAATGGTCTGGTTTCCTATACCACGTTTCTGATATAATTACGTATGTTGCACAAAAAGTCTAAGAAGCTCAACGAGCGGAATTAGGATTGTTTCCAGATTTGTCATTTAGTCACTGTTCAACCTTAGTCTGAGCTTTCCAAAAGTGACTCTGCTGCTGGAAGGGAAGGCCTGCTTCCAACACAAGCCTGTGACGTTACTGATCGTCATCATCCAAAACTCCCACAGTCTTGTCAGATGCCAAAGGAAGTTAGATACCCTCAGACTCTCACAGTATCAGCAAGCACCTCCTTCCACTTTCTTTCAAGGTCCCCAGTCTCTAGCAAAATTATGAGCACCCAATATTTCTCATAGGAGGAGAGAAATATAAACATGACGAAGGACAATGCTGGGGTCTTCACCTCTCTGTGCCTTTCACTCCCAGTACCTACAGCTCCTGTGCAGCACTTTAACACTGAAGATGAAAAGCAGCACAAACATGTTTGCTTATCTAGAACAATTTGTGATTTATGACTGCATTTCCCAGGGTAAAATCTACACTGCTACCTAAACCCCATTCCCAAAGGAATAACCTGTGCCACATGAAAAGTTAGAGAAGAAATTTACGTAAAATAATATCTCTCAGAAGAACCCTCACATGCAAAGTGCTTGGGATCCTCCTGACACAACCCTATGCTCTTCCCAGGATTATGCTACCTTTCAGATTACCCATTTAAAGAGCATATTTCAGAAGCCCTTGAGTGAGTTTTAGTATCCGCAAATTGATGTGCTGTACAACACATTTGTCCCCAACTGATTACAATGGTTCTTGATTTTTAACAAGTTTATAACTACTTAAAGTTTAGAAATGACTGCAAGTTTATTCAACAAACTTTTTACCAGAGCCTGACTTAACTTGGTTCTCATGTAATTCCCTCTCAGACATTAAGGAAAGAGTCATTATAGTGAATGGGGGATGCAGAAGGCAGGTTCTCCCCGCAATCCTCTACACGTAGGAACCTCTTCCTGATGCTCTAAGACCCTTCTGATTAAGAGTAGTGGGGAACCTAGAGCACCGCTGCCACTTCACGCTCCTGGTAGTCCACTAAGTGGAGTCACTTATGCTGCGTACATCAGATATCCAAATTGTTCTGCAAGACTGATTTACTGTTTCCTTCTCTGCATGGTATTTGTTTACACTCAAATTTGGCCCTGCTTACAGAGGCAGAAAGGTATTTTTCTTCCCAGCCTCCAGTGCACTGATTTCTTGCCATGCCACCCCCCCAGAACAAAATAAATCTCAGCTCTTCTCAAAACAAGCTTTCAGTAGACAAAGTAAACCGAGGTGGCACAAACGTAGGAAGGAAGGATTAGTTGCATAAAAAGCAAGACAAAAAGTTAATTGCCCTTTCATGTCAATACCCATATTGGCAAAACAAAGTCTCATTTTTTATGTGAACGCCACGTGCAAGCAAGTCTTCAGAAACATACACTAGCGAGCTCCCTAAACCAAAGGATAAAGATAAGGCTTATGCAGACAAGTTTGCCAGCTCCGGGGAAAGGAACTAAAACTTTCAGTGTACGGTCATTAAAATTTTTGAAATCTAGGTCCATATTTTCAGCTGCAGCCTGTGGTTGTATGCTGACAGAGGGAAAAAACAACACATTCATATGCACAAATGCAAATTCGGCACGAACACAGCTGGGCCCATGAATAAAATTTGCATGCACAAATTTAGAAGCGAGTTTGAGTCCAGATGAATGATTTGATCGTAAGAGCTTTAAATAAGCGTTTATGTAAGCAAAGATTGGAGCCGGCAACTATTAGAGAAGTGTATTAGCTGAAATAAATTACCAGAGAAAACAAAGCTCTCTCGGATAGCGCAGGCAGCCCTTCTCCCCTTCTTTCCCTGCCAGTTTTTGTGAACACATTTGAAGTGTTGATAGGGGGGTTGCAAGGATCTCTCGCACACAGCCGGAGCCCAAGCGCTGCAGTGGTCCTGGGGGAGGTAGGGAGCAGCGTCTTGGAGCACCAGCATCGCTCAGGGTTCGGAAACTTTCTGACATCTCAGTCCGGACAGAGGGACGGGTGTTCACTCCCGTTCTACGCTTTGCCAAAGCGAACAGATCAACTCTACGTGCTGACATTTTTTCACAAGAACAAATTTGCATCACAGCAGCGCGTGGCGGGGTGAGAAGCGGGCTTGCTCCGCACCCATAGGTATGTGCCTTGCGACGTGAAGTCACGGCAAAGTGCCTCACTGGCATCGCACAGGCACCATAAGGGCATGCAGCATTTGCATTCAAGCATATTTCAGCCATCAGCCTGGAAGGATGGGAGCAACTGAAACCTGTAGGAGCAATGAATACAAGGCTGACTCCCTTGCCTGCTCCTTAGAAGGCATGTTAGGGATTCCTAGGGATAAGTCAAACACCCAGTTTCTTTAGAAACACGTCACGAGGAAAGCACAGAGTTTGTGAACTTTGTGGAGGGACACCGACTTTGTTCAGCTGCATCTCAAGTGACAGGATAAAACATGATTTTCTGTGACTGTGTTTTCTTTTTTCTTTTGACTAGTAAAGAGATACATCCCTAACTTCCCCTATACACCCCAAAATTAATCTAAGAGATAGTTGGCTACCGCAGCAGTATCAAGTATTGCGACGGGGTCACCGCCACCCACCAAGGAGGCTGCAAAATCGCTGGAAACCTTGGAGAAAGGTTCCACTACAAGGAGCAGCGTGGAGCATCCTAGATAAGAGAGGCTTTCCTGCATGAATTCCACTCAGCCCCGCGGCCTTGGGCAGATCAAATCTAACCCCCGTAGCACATTGCAGTGTTTTAAGGCAGCTTCCTGTAGTGCCTTTCCCCATGTGCCCCTGGCCAGGGCAAGAGTGACCGGGAATCCCAGGGGACAGGCTCTGCTCAGGCGGTAATAGTGGTGGCTGTGGCCACTGTGACCACAAAGGTTGACCGTAGCATTTTTGCCAGAGCTGTACATCAGCTATAAAATTGTTAATAGCCCCGAGAAGACACGTATCCTGCCACCTGGTAGCCACAACGAGACTGCGCATCCTAGTCGGTGGGTCAGATGCCCGCGCGCTCCTCACCAGCCGCCACCTCTCCTCCCAGCGCCTCCGCTCGGAGTTACACCCAGACACACGTCCCGCTTCAGCGCGAATATTTCTCTTCTCCCCTAGGAGCAAAGCTCCTTCAACATGTGCCGTCTGCTGTGCCAGCGAGACCTGGCATAGCAGCAGGGTACAAAAGAACATCCCTGACACTCTATGAATATTCATGATTTATGAATATTCATTAAATTAGCATCTTTATGACTGGGCCACCAGATTCACAACTGGCGTCTCTGGAAAGGGGTTATTGTATTTTAATTAAATACCAGACAATTACTAAACAGTTATATTCGCTGGGATTTAACTGATATGAAAGGGATAGGTACAGAGCTACAGACGTTAAGAGCGACTCTCCCTCCACACACATTTAATGCTAATGAAAGTCATGTGTAAGCATTGAAAAGAAAAAAAAAAACCTCTATATAAGAAACCAAAATAGCTTCAGATTATCTTTTTAATAGATTCATACTGTGTGGGAACCTTCAGCATTTCCCTGGTGCCTAAGCAGACCAGAATAGCAAAGTAGTTATTATATCTGTCTTCAGTGAAGAGACCACATGTTCACAGATATTTGTACAGCACCTAGCGCAACAGGGCTCTGATCCATGCATCTGGCATTGCTGTAGTATTTAAATAGCAATAATAATGATATAAAGCAATCTTTGTCGATATCATGAGAGAACAATCTAATCTAGTTATCAGATTATAGCTCATTAAATGCCACACAGAAAAGGCTATCAACACTTCTACACATTTACTGGCCTAAAAAGAATTTTAAGCCATTAATTGCTTCCATAATGTGGGGTGAATTTTCAGCATGGTGCCTGGAAAATTAGGCACGCAGGCTGTGTAATTGTTAATGGGAATTGTGACCCAATTTTCACGCCTGGCGCTGAAAGTTTGCCCCTTGCAAAATATTTACATAATTTGCCAGTAGATTTGCCATATCTTTTGCATGTTAATTTTACTTCAGTGACAATTCCTTGAAAAAGTACCACCACCAGTGTATTAAGAGTAACTTTGACATTTACATAGTACTTCCTCTGAGTTATCTCAGGCTACAACTTGCAAATCATTACGCGCTGAATCTTCAAGGATATGCCGCTAACTAGTATATTCATCACAGGGCACAGCCCTTGCCTGTCAGGGAAGGGAATTGATGACCACTCGGTCGGGCTCTTTTCCATTTGGGCTCTAATCCTGCAGCACAGTAAGATGCTTTGTAGCACTCACACCTGACCCCAGTGCTTTTAACATTAACAGATTCACTTGCAATTGCCACGTTTGATGTTTCAGTGCAGAATCTACTGGCTTTTCTTCCCTATAACGCACACAAGAGATCTGGATTTTACATCTCCAAACCCTCAGCGCTTCTCCAAGCTGCCACGAACTGTCTGTGGCAGGGAGGTGGGATCATGTTAAAGGTTCACAATTTCACACAGCTGCGTCTTTGCCTGGGAGCACAGTGATACTTTGCAGGCAGCTTAAGCTTTTAAGTACCAGCATCTGTCCTCTTAGCAGCTCTTGCCGGTTGTTTGGGTGGCCAGGAGACTACCCGTGCCGCAGGGAAAGATAGGGACATTTTGTCTCGTCCTCCCCTTCCAGACAAACATCCTTTCTTTCGTTCCAGAGGAAAAGTAGCAGCATGCAGAAGCACATCAAGCCATTTTCAGCTGCTCTGTAGCACTGACACCAGCACAGCTATGAAACAGCAATGAGCTGGAAAAGCATTCTGGGTATAGAGATGCAAATGAGCACACTAAGCCCTTTCCCAAAGGACACTACACAGGGACCTTTCATAACACAAGGTTTCACTCAAACACTTAGGGCCCAGTTTCAAAAGGCTTGCTCAGGTAGAGCTCCCATATGTCCGAATGCAAGAGGTGCACGCGGGTCCCAAATCACACCTGCAGAGCACATGGCTCCTGCTCTGGACATAGGCAGCAAGGCACACCGTGGTTTTTTGCAATTTGAATATACTCGATCCATGCTTCAAATCAGCAGATTTACGAGTGAAGTTGCAACCAGCCAATACTCCCGGTTTGGCAAAGCAAAGGCTGGCATGAACGCAGAGCCAGGGACAAGGCTGTGCTTTCCCTAACCTTTGGCTGAAACTAACAGCGGTATTCACACAAACACGTGCCGAGAGGTCTTCCCAATATAGACCCCCTTCTGCTGTGGCTCCTTTACCTCCTACAACACTGCATTCTGTCCCAGTGAAGAGTAAACCCTGCAGCTGCCTGCAGTAACTTGGAGCAGTGCGTAGCCATCCGGAGTGTGAATCATTTAGATGATCTTTCTACACAAACAGGTAGAAGTTTTCTCCAAACAACTTGTCCTGCGTACTGTTTTCAGCTCCTAAACATACTTATCCATACAGTGGTTTTAAGTAAGTTTTTACACATCGGAGGTATTGCTGAACAGCAGGTGATTCAGAGCATTATTCTTCAAAATAGCTAGAAGTGGATATTTATTTGATATTACCAGAACTCCACCTGAATGAAATGGGAGTGTGCATCATGCAACAGAAATGCAGTTCATGCACAGGCTTGGGTGTGCACATGACTAAGTTGGAAAGTGATATATATCCTTGGGAAAGGATTCTGTTTCCCTAAACAGAGCACCTACAGTTAACAACCATTTTTTCCTAGTGTTACCCACACAAGAGGAAGATGCTGCCAACTAGAACCTGGTTTCCAAACTGATGGGTAGGGCAGAAAAAAGGAAGTGCTACTGTCTGCTAAGACAAGCCTGGGTAATGTGGCTCCTCAGACAGAGCAGTAAAGGAAGACACTCGCTAGAACCAATTGCCAAGCTGGGAACCGACTGGGATTTTTTGCAGCTTGTTGTGCCAGACCAGGTCTGCTTGACTCCAGCGGAGCACAATCCAACCCAGCTATATATATGATAGAAAAACGTTTATAATTTCCTATCAGATATTCTTTTCAGATATCAAATAATCTTTTCAAGTGTCTTAGGCATCTAAAGTTCTTTCTTAAACTTGATCTAGGCTTTTAGGAGCCTGCATAGCATTGCCCTCCAATGACACTTAAACTCCTAGGGGGGCCTAAATGACTCAAAAATGAGATTATAGCACCTCTGAAAATACTACCCTCTGTTCAGAGATGAATTAGTGGCTCAGCCCAGGCCTGGGAAAGAGTGTTTTTGTTTTTTGGTTTTTGTTTTTTTGGTTTGGGTTTTTTTTGTTTTGTTTTTTTTTAATTATGATGTTCCTTCCGTGGCCTTGGGAAAATCATTAGTCTCCCTGCCTCTGTTTCTTCATCAGTGAAACAATTATGTATGAATTCCACAAGCTGTTCTCAGGATTTGACAGTATTCATTAGACTGAATAAAAATGAATGCCCTGAAGTGTCAACCAGTTTTATTTAGTCAACTGATAAAATCAAGAGACCGCACTAGGGCCCTTTACTACACTGCATCCCAGCTCCTAAAAGACCCTCCAGTCCTTCAGCCATTGCCTTGTCCTCCCATCGCAAGGTCCCCCTGCCACCCTCGCGTTCTCCCTCTTGCTGCCCCTGACCCACAACATGAAAAATCCGTTTTTTCTTCCCTCCTCAAAGTTCTCTTCAAGAAGGGTTTTTTCCCCCCAGATCTTTTCCCTGTTCAAGACTCCTACTCATGCACAGTTGTCCTGGGTCTTGTCTTATTTCACTCACGAGCTGCTCAGGGCAGGAAATGGGCCTTACCTACAGTCCGTATCACACCCGATATTCCCTTTGGAGTCAGCGTAAAGCTAAACATACGCGCTATAAGCCTTTGTTGGATCAGGGCCTACGCTTATAAAGTTCTGCGTAAGCCTGTGTTGCCACAGCGTAGAACTGTTGAGCAAATAAAATATTATAATTTTTTTTTTTAAATGGACCTGCCGCTCCATTCACACTGTTCCTCCAAGTTTCATGCAAGAGCAACGTTAGATACAAAGCTTCCCAATAGAAGGACTGCAATGGGAAAAACGCTAGCAATTATTCAAAGCAAATGTAATTTTCACACTGCCGCTATTTAAAACACTTAGAGGAGAAAACAGTTCATCACACTTGGAAAAAAAAAAAGAAAAAAAGCGCAATATCTTTTTTCCGCCTCCTCCCCCGCACCTCACACCCCCCCTTTTAACTTTTACTTGAAGTGTTTGAGGATCAAGAGATCTTCCCTGTTCATCGTGAAATAAATCTGACATCACACTCAAAGCTTTTCAGCACTTATCCTGATTAGCCAGATAGTAAGATATTCTGCAATGGGATCTGGCTGGGATTAGCCATTTTCCCGTTCTCCCCGTGTGCTATGCGCTGCTCCGTGGCCCGCAGTGCCTTTTGTTGCTCAAGGACGCAAAGAATGGTGCTCCCCCATCCCCAACAGTGAAGTTTTGCCACATGAAGTTATCAAGGTTGCCTTCCATGGCAGAGAGTGTAGGGACCCATTCGTTAGCCATTAAAGCTTTCATTTCCGTAACAAAACTGAACACTCCGCAGACTAAGTTGGATGCAAAATATGTTTTAGTAGTAGCAAGTGATTTCCTGGGGGCATTAGTGAACTGCTACATGATAAACTCGTCTAGCTGGTAAGGACATACAAGGTGTGAAAAATATCTGGGTTGTTTAATCAGATTCAGCCAGATTGCTTGGTGGGAGCCAGCTCTGCCATGCTGGGTTGACCCTAATTGAGGATACGGCCCATGGACCTACTATACACCTTGACTTTAAACATCTCTGCAGTCCAGTGACATACATCCACACATGGCTGCAAGTCCAAAAGGTCTGAGGGAAAAAGAAGAAGGGGAAAAAAAAAAAAAAAGTAAAAGAAAAGGGGTGTGTGTACTTACACAACTAATTCCACTCATCCCTGGGGCATAAGATCACATACGTTTAGCCTTATTTGAAAGTTTTCAGGGCCTTACATATTTGTTCAAGCCAGGCCCCAAAGGAAGTGCAGACAGAAGAAAAGCACTATTCCGAGGCTCAGTCCATACATAATGCTTCTTTCAAATCCGTCCCAAAACCTGGGATTTACCTTTTTACCTTCCCTGCCGCACACACCTGCACCTGCCCAAACTTGGGAAAACTGCTTCAAATCACACCACTTTTTATGTCAAGCGCAAGTCATTCATTTCATCTTCCTTTAAATAACAAATAAAGCACAGTACTCATAAACAGACTAAATCATGTTTTAGGAAGTTGCATTGTTTTCCTTCTAGAGAAAGAAAGAAGGAAAATTGCACAAAACGTTGACAGCTACGCTTCCCAGTGGGTGTGTGGAAGTATTCTGGGTGCTGTGCTGACAAAGGGAAATGAGGATTGAACCTAAAGACAAAGAGCAGCAAAGGGACTGAAACATCTGAAATAACTTTCAAGCATACATTTGTAACAAATGCCAAGAGGTTGGGAAGAGTTAGCGCATACAGGAAAATTCGCATTCTCTTGTCAGCATATCATCTCCCCACAGCAGCTCTGCCAGGGGCGAAGGACCTTTCCCCCAGGTCAGCACATGGAGTTAGCAGTGAAGCCAAGCTCACCCTCACCACCCTGCCCCATTCCTTCCCCCCTCTTCACGCAAGAAACTTCAAACAGCAGAGAGATCATCTCAAAACACCCGTGCAAAAAACTAGGAATGAGAACAAGATAACTAGCAATGCAGCTTCTCGCTCTCAATACCAAGACCAAGTTTAAGCATTTTTCCAAAATATATGTTCTAGTTCATCTAGTTATTGAACTACATGCAATCCCATGGTCTTCACATGCAAGAAGGCAGAACACACTGAGACAGTGACCTTTCACAATCTTAAAATCTCTGAACTTTAAAAATTTAGGCTGTCACCTGCTATAGATTCATGAACACCTTTGAGCCACAACCAGTGGGAAAAGAATTTGAGAAGGATGATAGTAGGAAGACAGGGAAAATAGGTGTGCTTCTCTTCAAAAAAAAAAAACCAACCCAAATCCATTTAGTCTCTATCTCTTCTTGCAGATGTCACTTGAAGAAGCAGTTCAGATACCTCAGCTGGGACAGTTACGGTAACTAGCTCCCTTTGAAGCATCCCGACTTGTACATCTCTAATTCAGCAACTTCTAGAGTAAGTAAAAGTAACTGCAGTTACTGTGCTTACACACGTTAAGGTTTTCTACATACGTTTAAAAATAGACACCTAGCATCATATTCATGCGTGTGATCAAATGATAGGTTAGTTGATTTATTTATTCATGCTCAGTTGCTATTCCTACAGGCTTCAGAAATGGGTCTGAATGGGGTTTTTTTCTTGCTGAAAGAGGTGCAGGGGATTCTGGGATGGAGTAGATAAGACAATGGGATACAAAGTCAAAAGATGACAGATCCAGATTTTCGGAAGTTTTAGAAGCACTAACAAGTTGAGGACTGCATGTAATTCTTTATGAGGGCACAAAATGATTAAAATAGACCACATAAATTGCTAAAAAAATCTGCAAGGTTAAAATATATCAGAAATAGAAGAAAACCCAAGGAACGATATAGTTGTGCTGCTGTTGCAGCTGTTTAAAGAGAGCATTTTTAAGAGAAGTTTATTTAATGTCGCCACTGACTTGTCTCCAGGGTTTAGGAGTTTGCTTAGTGCTAGGTCGATGCTTGGTCAGGCTATAACGCTTCATGGCTCTTGACACAGCTCTGAAATAGAAGCTTTTACTCTGGAGACAACAAACAGCATGGAAGAGAGAAGTGGCAGGAATTCGTATTTCTGAACTGTAGGCATTCATTTCTCTATAGTGCTCTGTTTTGCAAATAGTTCAAGATTTTGGAGCTTCAAGAGCTGAGGGCCTGGGGGTAAGGAAGGAGATGCACATATGCAGATTTTACTTCTGAGGCTAATTTGATCTCTAATATTTTAATCTCCTCATATTTGCAACATCGTGAAGTTCTGTTTGCAGAACGTGTATTAAAATACAAGTTTAACTTGAAAACAAAATACATCACTTCCCAAAAACACTCCTCTGCTTGCTTGCACCCTACAGCTGAATATCCCAGGAAAGTTTCAGAAAAATATTGTTGGGCATTTCTGAGTCATACAAGATGACAAAGCGCTCTTTTTAGGGCTTTTACTCTTTTAGGTATCTTTTTAATTCTGCTTTGTCTGTAAAATCTGTGTGGTGCAACCACAACAGCTATCATCACAGGAAGAAGGGACTGAGCCTCCCATGCCTTGCCTGGGCATCATTGCTAGCAGTGAAAAAAGGAACACAGAAAGACTGCTGGTGTCCATGAAAGCAGCAGATAGGGAAGAAAATGTAGGCTGTAGTTTGGAAATTCTTCCAATTCTTTGAGCAAGAGACATCAAAAAATAACACTGAAACATTACCCGTGCCAGGAGATCAAGGAAAGGTTTGGGAAATGCGAGAGCAAGATGGGCCCGATTGCCAAATGCTACAGAAGGTTCCTGCAGCCTCCATCTCTATCACCTGAGCGACAGACTAGCAGAGATAGCCAGGACTATTTTTAGCTAACAAGAAAGGGGGAAGCTGATAATGTGTTAATCACAGCACAAATCACGGATGCATACACCAGTTCCAAAGTGTCACGTATATGACGAATGCAAGCACAGGGGGAAGTGGAAGGAATCCGTAGACTGCTGTGAGGAGCCTCAATAATAAATGAGAGGAATCGGAAGTGTCTGTAAATGCCAGTTTTGAAATATCAGTGTAAAAATGCTATGTAACTACGTTGCTTAATTACAGCAGTACTTGTCGCTTGTGTTTCTGGGGTGCTAACTGGGGCCCTTCTCTTCCACTAATGTTGCAGCCCATCGCACACCGGTGAATGACTTACTTTTAGGGCAACTAGAAATATTTTATACACACCTGCTTTTTCATGTAACTATTGGTGCCTTCTCAAGCTACCATCAGGCATTCTGTGAATGGCAGCAGGTGAGCCACTCATTTAATCGGTATCAGGTGTATATATCACAGACTAAATAAATGACATCTTCCATTCTAATGTGCTTTTAACAGTCTTACCCAGAGATAGGGGGGGGAAAAAAGCCAGATGTGTTATTCTGTGCAACAGATAAAAGATTGAGCCTTAAGAGACAGGGTTATTAAAAACTGCACCCTTCACCTAGGAATCCAATAGGATTGATTGTACAATCACAATGACTGTCCAGTTACAGTGGGACTATCCATATATAATATCTAAGGGAAAAACATATCTTTCACACTTCCTGTCTCCGGTGTCCCAACTTTAATATACATTAAAATTCGTCAAGATTTCCCTTCAGCATATTGCATCCCCTGTGAGGGAGTGCTCGCTTTGGATTTCCTTAAGGTCTTTGTTCTCCAGAAGGCAAGATACATTTAAAATGATCATCATTTTATTAAATAAGTATTAAATAAGTATTTCCATTTTGGGGGGTTTTTTTTGAATGGTCATCAGTTTGAAAAGACATCTCCATCCAAAAGTGATCTTTTTCCTGACTTGTAGAAGAACACTCACCTTATCCACACTGGGATGGAGTAGCTGAAAGAGAATTTCCTCTCTGGACACAGAAATGTTGCCTCTTTCCAAGTTCCATTTTCTCAGTTGTTGAGTGATTATCAATTATGTAACAGTGACATTTTGTAAAGTGTCATCTGTGGGTGGTAGTGAATTGGAAGTAAGAGAATGTCTTCCACAAAAATGAACTTGTCAAGGCTGGTCATTAGCTGGGTTTTGGGGCCATGGGAAATGCAGCAGTAATGAAAACAATACTTNATGTAAAAGCCTCTGAACCCATTAGTAAGATATTCTAGAGCACAGTAATAAAACAAATTTGTTGTTGCTGATATACCATCAAGTCACTCAGGCAATTGATTTTATATGTTTTTCTGAAACGTACAATGATCGGTTCAATTCTGTACCAGAGTGCCCTGAGTAGCCAGTAGCCTGAAGCTTAGGGTGTCAGCAAAAAGGTCAAGTTTAAAATTCCTGTTCTAACTCTTACCCAGCAGGGAATTACACCGGAGTATCTTAAATCCTGGGTGTGTGCCCTAGTCACTGGGTTGTTTACTCTTCACAGACACTGGGGACAAGAGAGAAAGATGTGATCTCTACCCTTGTTTCATTCCTTCCAACCCCTTCCTCGGGGTTTTAATATTTTCAGCTTTCCATTGGCATGAAAAGCCATTTCAAAAACCTCCACACCTCACAAACATTTGCCACTCAGCCCTCTAAGTGTCAGACAACTTCAGTCTAAAAAACCAGTGCCGGTTTTAAACCACTGGAACAACGTACAACTGCTATCGTTGATATTTTTCTGAAAGATGTGCTCCAACGTAACCACAACTCCTTGACTAGTACCAGTAGCATACTAGACTAATGATGAGTATAATTATTACAGTGACACCTGACGGCTTGTGTCATGCAGAAATTCAGATTAGCCGATCCAGAGAAGGACTTTGCAGATGTGATATTCATGACTGAATGAGCAGAATTATTTCCTGTTGTATGAAGCAATTACGTGGATTTAGCTGGATGTTCAACCCTATGATCCTGGTATACACAAAACATCTACTGCATGAATGTGTTGCTGGAATGAATCAGGCTTTCAGGAAGTAAAGCACCTTCAGATAATACTCTCATACCACAGCACACTAAGTATGTCTTACAATAAGCTCTTATGTTTCAGTTCTGTATCTATTCAAATGACTTGACCATAAGCTCTAACAGTTTTGGGGGGCCAAAATTTAATTCTTCTTCAGTTGAAATTCTCTCTATCTTTGCAAGACATGGAGCATTCAATAAGAAAGAAAGAAAGAAAGAAAAAAAGTCACACTGTGATGCCAAATTGAGCCCTGGAC
>WAAD01039189.1:816757-888377 GCA_013389945.1 Fregata magnificens
AAAAAATCCAGTCTGTTTTGTCATTAAGTAACAAGCAGCTGTTTCCCCATCGTAGCCAAGGTTGACACTTTACCATTTCCCACAACAGTCTCTCTATCCCCATTATTTTATCTGTTGTAATTGCTCCACCATTTCCGTTTTGTATCATCCTGGCTCTATACAATATTCCATCTACCTACAATTCATTATACTTAAGAAATCTTTCCCTATGAAGATTTTGCATAAGAAATCCCTACATTGTATTTTACACACCTTGATAAGGTCTATTCACATTTCCGACACCAGAGATTGCTCTTCAGTTAAAATCTATTATTGTCACTTTACAAGCCTCTCCCATTTGAGAGCTCAGAACACTCTGAAATCAATTCCCCTGCTACATAAGGAAGTATTATGGTTTTTCCTCCATCTGTGCAAAGAGGGTATCTTCACCATCGCCCTGCTCATCCAATGAGCTCCATTTGAATAGGAGCCTCTGTTAGAGTCAGAAAGGCACAGAAGCAGTGTTTGTTCAGAGGATTACCCATAAAGCACCTATTCCAGGATCAAGGCCAGTGTCTTTTTCAAAAACTTTCCCATGGTGATATATCAAATCAGAGGCAGGATAAGAAACAGAACTAGCATCTCCTGACCCCTGCTGCTGGGCTCCAAATGCAGGAGACTACCTTTCCTCTTTTGCAGCAATTCATCACTTCTGCAACACGCTGCCCGTGTAAGGCTGGTGTTACATAACAAACTCACATAATAAAGTTAAATTGTCATTGTGTAAGACTTATAGAAGATTTTCATTTTGGGTTCATGTTTAAAAATAATATAAATTATCTTGCCCCAAGCTCTCTCCATTTTCTAATAAATACGTTTGGCAACCATGGTAGAATTGCAGAAGAGAAATAAAGAATGCATTCCTTAAGCTGATTACATTTCTGGGAAAGTATGTGTGCCAGGCAATTAAAGAACTTGAGTGTTCAGTTTATACAACATTGGCTCATCTCTATCATCTTTGTCAAAGACATCTACGATTTATAGCTTACCACAGGTTACCCGGCTGGTTCAATTTGTTTTGTCTTTTATTTAAAAAAAAAAAAAAAAAAAAAACCCAACACACAAAAAAAAAAAAACACACACAAAACACCACACAAAACCCCACCACCACCAAAAACCAAAAAATGCCACCTCTGAACTTTTACACTGCTGTGTGTTTTAGCTGTGAGTCCTAAATAGAGTCTCCCATGAATAATTCAAGTTCCTCAGTTTCTTATTTTAGCATCAAAAGTGTAGTAATACATGACTAAAGGAAGTCTAGCCAAGATCCTATGGAGCTCTAAGTCAATCTGAAAATGAGATTAAAGATAGCTATTTCTATGACGGTAATTAATGAAAATATTGTTATATAGCTTGTTGAAACAATCTTTTAAACTCCATTGCTTTATCTAAAACCAGGAGAAAAAAACCCAAAACAAACCAAACCAAAACAGTGTTAACCTATAATTAAGTAGGTAAAACTATGAAGAGGGCTATAGCCAATTTTGGAATGCTACTTATTTGGAAGGGTTCCAATATCAGCAATGGTGAAAGTATCTAAAAGGTGATGACTGTATTTGTATTACGTAGCAATGATTTTTTCAAGAACGGTATCAAGAGACAAACAACAGGTTTTTTCCTTATTACATCATTCTCCAGATTGTACCAGTTTAGCAAGTTTAGTCTGAGGAGGAAATGATTCAGATTTCATCACTGCAGCCTAATTCAGCTTTTGTTACTTGTTTGAAAGAAGAAGAAAAAGCATTCATGCAATTTCTAACCACATCAATTGAGTTAAAAGGTGACTAATAAAAGGTCTTGAACCTGTTGCTGTTTATGACTGAAGGAAATTTTGCCTCAACTTTACTGGTGGAAGAATAAATCCCTGTACAATTTGGATTTCATAGAAGTTTTTAACTTACATGGGACCTCCTGCTCCAGTAGAATACAAAAATATTTTAAATGATACTTTCTAGCTTAAGAAAATAAGCAGGATTCTAGGCAATAAATATAACCTACCCAGCACCAAAACAAACCAATATAAGCCTTCCTCAACACAGCATTGTGTTTCTCACCTGTGGCAGGAGAAAACTCAGTTTTGTTCTGCAGAAATTCCTCTGCAAGTTTTAGGTGCAAAGCAGAAACATTACAGAGCAATCCATGTGTAAACATTGCTGCCCACCTTCCCCACCTCACCACTTGATTTAAAGAAAGTACTCACCACATTTGCGTCAGCTAGGAAATGCTGCTACCTCCCTCTTCCCCAACACGCGTTGCAGACCACTAGGATGTTAAGTAACACAGGAGCTAAATCAAACTTGAGGCACCTTTCTTCTACTGCTTAGCCATGATGAAATAAGACCTCAAATCCAATTCTTTGCTTTCTCTCTCCTAACTGACCTTGGAGCCAAGAAAATAATACACACGTCTTTTGAAACATGTTTTAAAGCATTTTTCACAGTACCTGAAAGGATTTTATTCCCTTTACTTTTAAGGTAGAGTTTTGGCTTAACTACTCCATTTAACTGATAAGGTTTTTCTACATTTTTATATCACTACGTCACTCTCCCTATTTTGCCTTTATACACTGAAGGTAATTCAAAAAAGAGCTCTATTCTTGTTCAGCTATTGTCACTTTATGACTAAACTTCCACGTTTCCCCTAAGATTGGGTGAATGACGACTTAGGTTCATTAAGATGTGCTGCTTTAAAAAAAACCACATATATAATGTCAAGAAACTGCTTCCATAAACTAGATCCTCTTGCAGCTTTATGTACTCTGTATGGCAGCAGATAAAATATCCTATCCTTTAACTATGTTGCACCAACTGTGTTGGATTTTGTAGCCTTCCTTTACCTAGTAGGTACCCAGTAAATAAAAAAACAACTTTATATGCAAAGGTCCAGGTTACGATTTTGTCCATATACAATTCACAGAGTCTCCTGCCTCTTTCAAAACCTTGCATCTTATTAAACTTTGTAGAAGACTGTCAAGCCCAGCTTTGCTTCCCAACCTCTCTGGCCATGCCTGGTTTTCACTTACTTTAACTTAACCTCACATGCCATTGACTTTACATAATGTATTGCCACATCCCTTTTCCCCCTTAATTCAATTACAATTTGTATCCCACCCTCTATTGTAATTCTTTGCTTTACCAGTATCTTTAGCAGATGTCTCTGATTTGCGAGTTCCTCATTTCCCATTGGTTTCTCTAGATTAATTATTACTCTGAAATACTTTTTTCTGTATGCCCTGAAGAATGGTTCCATTTTGATTGGGGCATCACCCATCTTTCCTGCACTATCCTCCCTTTCTCAAGATGTCTACAAACACCTAACCAAGCTTAACCCTCTCTCCTCTAACACACCTATTCAGCTACCCTTTGGAGAATGTGAGATTACCTTGATCTCTCTGCACCATGTAACACTGAAGAACATCCAGAGAAAACTGTCAGAGAAGCCTTCTGTTGAAGCATGCAGAAATTATCTCCTCAGAACTCTCTCCTACACTAGTGCCAAAATACACCATGACTAAAGGTTTCTTCTCAGCTCTTATCAATTACTTTTTACCCAACTAAGAACCATCAAGCAGTTTTGAGGTCATCCCATACCCAACTGTAACTACACAGTTGATGATCAAATGTCCCATTCCTTTGTAATTACAATCTCTGTGATGATCTTCATACCACACAATAGTTCTTCTAACCAGATGAGTCCCTTCACTCCACCTTACAGCCACCCGGGATCAAGGAGATAAGCAGCGAAGTGGGCCTGCACAACCGTGTTTCCTTTCACTGTGTCTCAGTCTCAGATTACTGGAAAAGCTTTAAAGAACAACTGCATGCATGGCTGAGCAGGACACCGAAACAGTATGTTGTGGCGAGCCTACCAAAATAACGGCTAAAAAGTTTACAATTGCTCTTTATAGATGGATCACAGGGATAAGCATCACAGAGGAAGAAGTGTTATTTAGTCAAATGAAAAAGCTGGCACATGACAACTGGGTGTGAGCTTGTCGTGAATTAATGTAAGCTGAGAGTTGAATCAAGGTCTCTATCCACCAGGTGTGACAGTCCGTCAGTACAAGGTATGAGGAAAGGAAAGGACTAACTTTTTTTTTTTTTCAGTGTGATAAATAGATACGTGGTTACCTCTAAAATGGGAAACTGAATTCAGAGATGCAATAGATATCTCTTCCAGTCCTTCAGAGCCATATTGTTTTAAAGATAAATTAAGGGACCTTCAGTATATTAGAAAACGTCCCTTACTAAATGCACACCCAACACCTTATTGATCACCTAGCCTATATACTGAATACATTTTTTCCCCATCAGTCTTTCTAGAGTGTTTACACCCTCTGGCATAGCTACTGCTCTTTTGTTTGCACTTGAGTCCATTAAATGGCTGAGTTTAATTCAACCACATTCAGGTTTATTATATTTGACCCCCTCTGGCAAGCGTAGTTCAGATGGCTTCGTTCAAGCAACTGATCCTCCAAAGTCAATCAGGGAACTCCAATGCAAGGAGTAAGTTTGAGGTCAATGTCTTCCAACAGGCAAAAAAGAAATATCTAGACTGTGAAGTCAATGAGACAATTGAAGCACTTAAGTAAAGCACGTATTCAAATGTTTTTCTTTTTTGAAGCTGCAACTACTGGATCCCACATAGAGATATCTGTGTTTTGTTTGGTTGTGTTTTTTAAAAAGAAACAAAGCTTTTCTTCCTTTAAAAGGTCAGGCTGAGATCAAGCTTAATAGACCACAGACCATATATCAAAGATTTCAGTATACTTTTGAAGTGGAATTAAATCATATTTCTTAGGTTAAGTGTAGCTCATCATAAGAGTTGAAGTCATCTCAGACATCAGAGATCTGCAGGCTATTGAGCTCTTGTTATTAAATATTTTTTTCCATTTCAGCTGACTAGTGCCTAAAGGCTGATTGCACAGAATAGTTATAACTTGTTGGGGGAAGAAGGGGCAAACCTGGTCTTCTCTTGAGTTGGATTAATGAACTTCTATATTACATATTTATGGGCATCATTTAAGGATAGACAACATGAATCTAAAAAATGGCCAGTATAAAGCTCTAGAAAATTTGAAGGAAACGTACATGACTCAAAAGAAAAATTTGAATATTTTTTCAGATTTTGAATATTTATATTACCTATATTTCTACAGAAAGCATTGTCAGCTTTTCCTTTATAAAAATCTGTTCTTAATAGGTACTGCCCCCCAAAACCATAGTAAGGCAGGATAGCACATGAAAAAAAAAAAAATCAGAGCCTTCCTCCAATAAAAAATAATTACAGTTGTAATATTTGGCTTTCTAATGTAATTAAAAGCCAATTTAAAGCTGGATACTTTGATTTCCTTTGTTGCCTTTTTACATGGCAATCTGAATCTCACATAGTTAATTTAAAAGGAACAATTAGAGTCTAACTAGCTTACAATAATTTTTCTTTTATAGACTGCAAGTGCAAATCTAACAGTTAAACTGATAATTGGGGATAGCAACTGATCACTTGTCCTAGGCAGTATTCAGCAAGTTTAATTTTATGCATCTAGGTGAAGAGTTGCCCAACAGGCAAACATAAAAAAAGGTAGAAAACAGGAAATTGTCTAAAAAAGGACTGTGTAGTTACTGCTCTATCAGATTGATAAGGAACACAGTAAAACAAAATGAACGTGTTTTCCTTCAAACAGTCTTTAAATGATGCCCCACTAGAAGCATTACATAACCAGTCACAAAGTTTTTGCCTTTAGATCACACTTAAAGTGTCTCATCAAAATTGCATCTTGAAGGAAAGAAAATCACGACTTATTAAATATAAATATAAGATGTTAAAAACTGCTTTTAGTGTGGTTATGTAATATTTATTGTTCTGTGGCTAAGGTCATATAAAGATCACATGTGACAGGTGATGTATTTTTATTACTCTCTTTATGTTAAATGCCTTTCTACTAAGCTAGTTTAAATGTTCTTGTCTCCTTGTCCTGGAAAGTATTTAAATCATGAAGTTCCTGAGAACTGTTATACTCCAAATAACTCAGGAGCCAAAACAGAAACATTTCAGAGGTTACCTTTTGGAGATACCAGAGTTTGGGTTCAAGTGGCAGAATCACATTCTTGTTTCATGTGCCAGACCGTTGCAAAACTACTACATTTACCCAGTTCTAACAGGTCCTGGCACAATTTCCATGCTTAGACCGGGACCACCAAAACTACTATTTCCAAGGCTACATTCACCCACATCGGAAAGCCACTGCCCAGTCTGGTATGATTGCCAGAACATTGCTCAAGAGAGAGCAGGGCAGCGCAGTAGGTCAGGACAGGGTACAACTCCTCCTTGCCAGCTCCCGGTTTACCCGGCCACACGTGACCCTCTCTTTCGAAGTCGTGACATTCATCAGCAGGTTTAATTACCCTAGTTGACACCCAAGGAGAGTGCTGCTCATTCACAGAGCAGGTAGGACAGAAACACGCTGTGAAAGCAGGAGAAACTTCCCACCCCTGCGCTGCTAATGAGCTTCAACCCTGACCTGAAAGCAGCAGCAAATGTTGAACTCCAGGTCTGGACAGCCACAGCCTCTCGGTGATTTATAATTACCATTCCTGACCATTATAGTAAGGACTGGCTAGGATAGCAAAAAATACTTGCTTCTTTCTTTGCCAGGAATATTTTTTTGCATCACTAGAGAACAAGTACCAACGTTTACAAAAGAGAGGGTACCTTTGTTCATATCCAACCAAGGGATTTCTATTTTCAGGGAAGACAAGCCACTCCTTCGATAACGCCTTCGCGTGGCCAGTACAAATGACTGTGCACCTATATTTGCAAAGTGCTGACTCTGTTTTGATAAATTAAACACAGTCCAGAGTACTTTTATGGATTCTAAATGAAGAGAGGAACAGATCTTCCTTCCTTTGAAGTTGTGGCTAACTTCCAAGTTACTTCAAAAGGGAAGAAGTTTGGGTACTTGCTCAAAGTTAACAAAGGTGTAACAGTGGAATTTGGCTTAAGGTATAGGAAAACATTCCCATTAATTAGCAAGATAAGAATAAGCCATGTTCAACCCAAAACCACTCCACTACTTTCGAAAGAAGACAAAATTAGACTAACCCCATTGATGTATTTGCTAGGAGTAGAGGAGTTTCAGCCCTACATCAAAGTTTGGGGCTGTAACTCAACAAGGTCAAAGCTTTTTCTAGTGGGATAGACTAATGTGGCTTTTTGTACTCTTTCATAAGTGCTCAAGGTACCAGTTATTTATACGCATCAATAATTATTGTATTGTACAGTATCACACTGAAAATGCAGCAAAAAAATGTAAATGGGCTGTAAGTGTCAATGCAAATTCTCCCATTCTGAGAATGTGCAATATGGAAGCACGGGTTATTTATTAATTTTTGTCATCACTGATTGATATCTTGATTAATTGCCAGAAGGCATTGGACCAGGTGTTAACTATGTGCAGATTGGATGCAGTGTTCTGTGAACTTCACGCTGTATTAAAGGCACAGACATGCCCAGTTGGAGCAATAAGCCTTTGTTTGCTTTGGCAGGGCTTGCAGCTCCCCGGGGCCAATGCCATAAAGAGGTTTCTGTTAGAAGCCGCAGTGCTCATTGTAGAAAAATTGCCCCTCAAAAAATTAGCATGGTACAATGAAGGATGCATAATGTTACGCAAATGACAGCTGCTTAGCTGAAACAATAGCTAGGAGATGGCATTTGCCAGGGTGCACATCTCATGTAAATTAACTTACTAACTGTTTCAGGAAAAATAAAAGAAGTGAAGCCTGAACCTGTACGACCACTTCACGGATCCATCCTGGGGGCACAGAAGAACTGCAAACTCCCACTGATCTCAAAGAAAGTTGGACCCGGCCCTCAGCTTCTGCCCCTCAGATGCCGCCAGGAGCCGAGCGGGCACGGGCTGCCAGCAGCAAAGTTTGCCTTGTCGGGGCAGAACAAAGTCCTGGAATCTGCTTTACAGGTGGAAATCCAGAGTCATTTCCCCCAAAGCAGCAAATCCGCAGCTGCTGAGCCAACGCCGAAGGCAGACCACCAGAGCCCGCATCCACAGCAAAGAGCAGAGCCCATGGTGGAGGCGTGCGTGGACTTCGTCCTGCACCACGCTCTGTGTCGCTCACCTTGGGGAACCCAAGCTCCCCTACGGTTGCGGCTCTAATCTCTAACCACGTTCACCCAGGGGATGGGTGGAATTTTCCCTGATTTACAGCCATGAGGGAAAGGGCCCAGCGGAGCCAAAATGCTGTGAGGGGGATCAGAATCAGTGCCTGGGCCTTTGTGTCCTCTGCACAGCAGAAGGGACATTGTCCTTGTTCAACCGATTAGAAATACTAATCATTGACATCAAAAATCTAGCCTTGGAGTGCAGGCTAAACCAGAAAAGGCTATGCAGCACAAAAAAAAGAAACAGCATTGGGGGTGTGTGTGTGAAGTTGCAATCTGCTTTGGGTTGAGTTGCATTAGTTTTTGCATCTTCAAATCTAGAAATGCCTTGGTTTATTCTGAGCATTTTGGTGGAAAATAAATTCAGAAGAATGTATGGCATAATATGAGGGAATAGAAACAAAGTCATGTGCTCACTTTAACACTAATGTATAATTTCATTTATTTTTAGTAGATTTGGGGGGTGGGGGTGGGGGTGTCAACCAGATGTGTCAACAGAAAGAAGCAAGCCTGAACCCCAGAATCCAGGGCCATAAAAGAAAATATGCTGAAAGCCGAGAGTAAAGCAACCAATCATTTGTCATTTCTAAGGGAGGAGAACAATCACTTAATATACGGGAGCTGGAGGGGGGAAGGAGGAGAGCATGGAGCACTGGTTTGATTTACATAGGAGTTTCCCTTCATAGTGTGAGGATTAACACAGCCCCTACTGAAAAGGCGGGAGAGCTCTAAAAGCAAACAAGGTGGTGTTTGGGATTTTTTCTTTTTTTTTTTTTTTTTCTTTTTTTCTTCTCCTTCAGAGCAGGCCCCATGATATTGCAACTGTTGCTCATCACATTAGCAGTGTGGGAACAGAAAAAACCCCATAGCATGAAGGGGAGGGGAGGGGGGAGNGTTGTGAAACAGTCTTTGCATTAGGACACAGCCAACAAAAATGTTTACTTTGTAACAGAACTACTACGGTCTGAATAATAAATCAAGACCAAGTAATTACTCATCACCTATTTGGGGATGGAAAAAAGCACTGACGCCAGGGAGGCAGGGCTCAGCCCGGCCGAGCCTCAACGGCCACGTTGGGAATTAATACGGCTGCTACTGCTGGAATTGGGGAATTACATTTGCATAATGCGGATCCGCAGGTCTTACCCTGAGCCTCCAAAACCATGTCCAGTTGGGAGTAATGGGAAGCCAGTGTGGCTGGATCAGTATAATAAAACCTATTTCAGAGGCCACGTCTGTGATTATGGGCTCCAAATTTTAAGGTGAGTCTTCTAAACGATACTGGCATTGGAGGGCAGCATGTGTTCTGTGGAGCTGCTCCTAAAAAGCCCATAGACTACACTTGGTGCAATATAAAAAGTGAAATTCAACTTGTTAAATGAACACAGAAGCTATGATTAAGCACAAAGCAGATGTTTTAAGTTCTTTGAAAATAAGATCCCCTTGTAAAAATGTTATACTTTGGGGACCAAAAGATTTTGAAAAAAACAAAAACAACCAACCACAAACCCCTTGAATTTGTTGACATAGTCAAAATTAGCAGCAAACATCGATAGATAGGGAAACAAAGAGCCATGTGCTGAGAAAACTCCTTTTGGACAATTTCAGCCATAGGTTGCCATACCAACAAGCTTAAAACAACGGAACTGATGCAACTCCGTTACGGATCTCAGTCTGCTAATATGTACCAGCCTACAACCTTATCTTGCATTTTCAAAAAAGGTTTTCCGATTCTTAATTTAAATTTACCTAAATCTTAGCCTGTCTTCACAGATCAGTGCCTCAGTTTAGGCACTTTCCAACACAGATAATTTTTGGGTTTGTGTTGTAGACAACTAGTTTTATGCAACATAGGCTATTAATCTAGTCAATGGACATTCCGCTGTACTTTACAGTCATAAAACATTGGTAAAGGATATGTTTCTATAGTCATAACTGCAACGAGCAATTCCTTTAGAGTGTGCTGGGGCTACACATAAGAGCAGGCTGCAGACCAGTTTTGTGGCACAGCCATAACACAAGCTTTGGGCATAGGAATACCAGGAACACCCAACACAACCCTTCACAACTGAACAACTATGACATATAATCTCGCTTATAGACTTGTCTTACTGCATCTTAAAAGTTGGCTGTCTTTGTTGACCTTTTAGAAAAGTTTTCCAGAACTTCACAGTTTTGTCGATGATTAGAAATTTTTGATTTCCATCTTAACCATATTTGTGACCAACAGTGTTTTGCTTTGCTGGCAACAGTGTTCTTTGGATTAACTTTTTTCCCCACCTTTATTATTTACCCATGTGATTTGTTTATAGACAGCAATTATGCCCCTTCTCTGCCTTCATTTTATGGGAAGAGCCAAACTTTTTTCAGCTCCACTCATAAAATAGACTCTCCATTTTCCCAGTCCTCTATGCTAAACTTTCTTTGAAGCTGCTCCAGTAAACCACTCTGTTGAATATGGGTGACTAAAAGTTACATCTTATTTTGTGTATACAAAGCCTTATTTACAAGCATTAAGAGCTCACACATCTACTGTAAATAGTTGCCTGCACTCTATTTGCCTTTTTCGTGGTCGGATCACAAGGTAGCTCACAATGATCCTCTGTTCAACTGCTGTGCCCTGCAGTAGTTGTTGCACACCCTGACAGTACAACTCTTACTACTCTCAGCTCACAGTTTACAACAAGAACTGATGCTGGTGTTCTCAAAGTCATGACCTCACCCTTTGTACCACACAATATTAAATTCCCGGCCATTCAAAACCTAGACTGTCCCAGGTATTACAATGCTTCATGCATCTATGCCTCCAAGATTGTTGACAGCAACATATCTCATTGGCACTCTAACTTCCTCCCGCCCGCCCTGCAATCATTGAAATTGTCTACTATTCATCTCCCTGGAACCAAAAATGATGTTTTCTTCCCTTCATTATTTTCTTGCCTGCTTTACAATACCAAACCCTACCTTCTCCTCAACTAATACTTTCTTATGTAGCACTACACTAACTGCTTCACTGAAAAACAAATGTTAGATCTAGCACAGCTGGCTTGCCTAAAAAAAATCAGTTATCACATCAAAGAACACTATAGGATTAGTCTGGCATGATCATCTTTTGTTAGAACTACACTACGTTTTTATCACATTCTCCACTTACTATCTTGTCTGATAATACTTTCCCTCATAATTTGTTCCAGAGAGTTGCATACTTCTCAGGCCAGACTAACAAGTTTGTAGTTGCCCGGATAATTTTTCCACATTTCCTTACGTCTATGGATAATACATTTGCTATTCCACAGTCACAACATCAGCTTGACAAATGCATTAAAAATCCTCACTGGTGGAATTCCACTGCACACTGCCAGATTTTTCAACTTTTTTTGGAATGCAGACTATCTGCTACCTGCATCTTGAGTGCATTAAGTTCTTCAGTCGTACTTCCACCTCAGATGTGCCAATTTTCACTCTATGCACGCATTCTCATTAGACGTCTTGGTTTCACCTTGACACTTCAAATTATCGTCTTTATTTAAAAACTAGAGGCAAAGTATCAACTTACTTACTTGGAGACTACAAACTTTTTGATTGCATCACTGCTGAGCAACCTCATGCTTCCTCATTCCTTTTTCTCTTTTATTTGTATGGCTAAAGAACATTTTACTATTTAACTTCCTTTGCAAGGACGCGGTCAGCTTGACCTCTGGCAACTCTTAAAGCAGTACAGAGGCTCAAGAAAGTTTTCACCAATCTGTTTTATCCATCTTTATGTTGACCGAGCCGCAGGACTTTCAGGTTTGGTAGGACATGTAGAAGAAAAAGGGTTTTATAATACACTGCAAGATCAGAAGAATACTGCCAGCTCTCTGAAATTGTACATCTACTCTGTAGAATAAAGGTGACATTTTGGGTATCTAAAAGGGCATTAAAAAAAATGTAATGAAAATCGGGTATAAAAAGGATTCACTACTGCAATAATCTGAGTGCAGCCAAGACCCAAATTATCATTAGAACCTTAATTTCTCTCTTGAAATCATGCTTTGACAGCATGTACATATGCTCACAAGCACTGTGAGCTTGCAGGAAGCAAAGTAGTCTGTGAGGGAGGTTGCTTAAGGTCAGGTCCCTTAACGTACTCATTATTATAGCATTGCTCAGGGAAATATGAAGTAAATTTATATCCACGAATGCAGGTCATTTTTGCTTCTGAGACTTCTGAGGGTGAGGGCAATAGGGGTTACCCCATCCCATCCATCTCTTCCCCCACTTCAGTGACTCATTTGGAACAACCAAACCTCAGCTTTGTTGTGTCGCTGAACAAATTCCCTGCAGGATTGTGGAAATTATTTTGAAGAATTTGCAGTAATACTACTTGACTATTAAAACTAACTGTACCTTTTTCTTGTCTTATTTTACAACCCACTACCAAGTTTTTAATATACTGCTGCATCTGATGTCTTCTGGGAAAGTGCTGGATGGATAATTTGTCCTATGTCAGCCTAATCAGGGTCAAGTCTTGGAGCAAAGGCACTTTCTAAGGGTTGGACCTTGGATTTAGCCTCAGATTTCTGAAAGAAGTTTTATCTGTGTGCTGTTTATTAGCATCTTTGTTCCATGCTACCTGAACAGGGTACAAGCAAATGTAGGATGATAAAACAATGCTACAGCCTTGTGGGAGGTTCAACGCAAGGTTCAACTGATATGATTTTGACATACCCACTGTGAGATGGCATAAGAACCAAGTATTCCCGTTTTAGGGAAACAGGAATGTTTGATCCCAATATTGTTAACAACAGCAAGCACATGGGTTACGTGTCTTTCTGAAAGCACCCAGAATTGTTGAGAGCGTGTAGCCTTTGGGACAGGAGCAGGGAAGAGGAAAGCAGCTGTTCCTCCTACCTTCCCACTCCCAAAGCGGAAAAGCGAATTGCTGTACTCCAGCCTCAAGGATCGTAATTATGAATCAAGGACTTTGATGGTGATATCCCAAAATAAGAACCAGCCGTTTTCAGACTCAACATTTATCAGCAACTTGGACACAGTCCAATTCTTCTAATTGAAGAAGGCAACATCTACGGTCACCACATCCAAGTCATTCCTTGCAGGGTCGTTGGCACAGATGCATTAACACATGTACACGACTGCCCCTCACAACTTTTACTCCCAGCTTCCCTCTCACCTTAGGTGAAGTCTTCAGATGAGAGCTCCGGCAGACAGGCAGGCTTCCTGCAGACTTGGGACTGTGCCACAGCACTGTGGAAACTACTAAATGGTAAGTAAGGGGAGCCTTGTGAGGACTCCATTTTAAGTGAATGACACCGTGGCCATTTCGGTGAACATCCAATGTCTGGAGGCTTTCCTCGCCCTCCAGCATCCTGGCTGCGCATCTCGGCCTGGCATGCCAAACCTGAGCATGTTCGTCTGAGCATGTTAAGGAATATGTGACAGCCTCAATCGGATCACAACATTACTGGAGAATAAGGTACATCAACATGAAAATACTATGAGGGTGAGATCACCTTCTCCTCAGTCAGTTCAGCATGGATCCTGCCAAATTGTGTGCCAGGCAGCTGTGAAAACCCCAGGAGCTTTATGTAAAAAGTGGCTACTGAACATGCCCACATGCTGCCCGTATTTTACGTCTTACCTGCCCCCTAATTACAACAGCATCAGATCATGCTAGTAAGAGGAGGGTTATGCCCAGGCACCAGCTACAACATCAATGTCCTGCTTCATCTGTTTTGAGTTGCTTGTATAGACATGCCCCAATTTCGATATAGCCACCATTAGTAATCGAATGGAAATTGTGAGAATAAAACATAACTAATTGCTTTTGCCTTGATGAGATCACAGACATGGTTAGATTCCCATCGTACCAGAAAAGTTAAACCAAGATACCAGGTAAGCGTGCAAGTGGCTCGCTGCAACCAAGTGCCTCTACACTGCTGCAGTCACGCTTTAGACAACACCTTACACTCCGACTCAAAGCATCAGACTGGACAGATTGTATTATATCTAAAAACAATCTGTGTTATTTTCTTCTAATAAAATCCTTCAGAAAGGCCAGCAGTGTCTTTATATCAGCACACCAGGATTTCTAGCTCAGGTGATGGCTGTGAAGTACGGTCAGGCTTCCCTTTCAATCCTACTTTCTCACTTACTCCAAAACGTTTAAACTTTGCTTGCTCAGTTTCATCCCCAACATAAATTGGTCTGGAAAGTCTCTGGAGAGTTACGAGAGAGCAAGGAAAATGTTTTCCAATTAAAAAAAAAAAAAAACCCAAACCAAAAAGTTAAAGCTGATTTGCTCACCAATAACAAAAAGGAGCAGAATAGAGGGAAAAACCCTCCAAGCTCACAGTGTGTCTCAACTGCCAAAGAAAACTCACAGGGTGGGGGAGGAAGGAAAAAAGAAGGCATATAAGCAGTTGTGGGGGGAAAGTCACATGAATAACCTGAGGAAATCATATCCTGAGTGCTACAGGTATGGAGAGAGCTGCCTGCCCTTCCTTTCCAGCCCTGCAGAAGCTGCTGAGAGAACACGCATGAAAGAGATTGCGGTATCATCGAAATATGCACAGTCCTAACCTGCAAAATCCAGAATCAGAATCAGTTTTTCCTAGTATCAGCAACACACAAGTACCGCTGAAGTTCTCAAGAAAAGGTGGATTCCATCATTTGAGGTTCTGTGCATTTGTTGTGTCTCTGTACACTGCAATTATCCAATAGCTTACAACATAACAACACCACAAGTACAGTCATTGCTACCTTATGAGTAAGAGTTGCAAAACCAGGAGTTAAGAGAAGAAAATATATTTATGGTAGTAGGGAAAGAAAAAAACCTACATGTGCTGTGCTCAAAGGGCTGTTAACTAAGCATTAGACAGACACTTCATTCACTGTCAAAGAATTTGAAATACAAAGAATTGATGTATATGAAATGGAAAATACTGTGTGGGGAGGGACTTATCAGCACATCTTTTTAAATAAGAGTATCATCTTAACCTCAAATTTCTGAGCTCGGGGTTGATGAGCAGGAGTCATTAGAAGGCTTTAAGTTAGGCCCATTGCTCCCTTCAAAGTGTGAAAATTAAAATGAGCTATACTGCAAATAACCAGCACTTTTCGATAATTACTGCCATGCTAGTGCATCTGGAGATATCTGAATGACATATCTCTTCATTACCAAAAGGTAACTGCATCTTCATTTTGACTAATATAATTTTAAAAACCATCATACCAGGTGCCTTATATTTGGAAAATCTTGAAAGCTTTTAGATGTACAAACACCCTTCCCACCGCTCTTGGCTTATCTTTTATTTACCCTACTGGGTATACAACAATTGATGCTTCTTCAAAGCAAGGACTTCCCAGCTGATTAGCTGTGCTGAGCTGGCTAAGCTTATTAAAGGTGATTAATGCATTCAAGTATTTTTCCCCCTGCTTGTTAGTTCAATTTCTTGCTCATTATGCTACTGGTCTTTTTATATTAAAACAGACCACCTGGATAGCAGAGAACTTCATAATCTCGGTCCAACAAGATCAACACCTGTTGTACATGTAATTAATCATAAGGCACTGCACGGCTGTATTCAGTTAAAAAGCTAAGATTATCTAACAACAGAAGCAATACACCATGTTAGCAATCAGCTTTTGAATCCTTAAAATGCAGTTAAAAAAAAAAAAATCCAGAGAAGTGAGTCAGTACAAAGGGGCTCATAATTATTCTCTCTCCATATTTAGGAGTCCATATGGCATTTGTGACGTATAAAAGTCAGCATACAATTTTCTGATGAAAAATTCAGTTCTAAAAAAATTCACATTCTCCTCGAGGCTGAGAAAAATCAAATGGTCTTTCTGTCAATGACATTTTCACTCTACATGAAGAAATCAAAAGAGAGTTTTTGGATATTACATTACATTACAAAAAGAACCCAGAGGTTCAATATACTTTACTAGTCTGAACACAGATTGGAAACCACAAAGTCCAATCATATCACCGTCTTTAACTCACTGTGTGGTTTGGCAAGTAGCTTGACTACTTTGACTGTGTTTCTTCATCTGTACAATGTGGGAAAAAATACTTACTAACCTGATTGGAATTTTGCAGGATTTAATGTATATACCATGCTTCCAAATACTAAAGCCTCATATGAGTATTATCAGCTTAGCTATGGTGCATTAAAGTGGAATAGACATGTTCTTTTTAACAGCGAAATGAAAAGATATATCTCTGATCCACAAGGAGGAGATTCACTGTAAAAGATAAGACCAGAAAAAATTATAATTGTTTGTTTGTTTTAAAGAATTACAACAGTACAATATACATACAGGAAAAATAGAAGCCCTGTAAATACCAGCAAATGAATAAAGCACCTTGTGTAATTACACACACACACAAAAAACACACAACACCAAAAAAAAAGAAACCAAAAAACCAACACACCACACACCAACATCACTAATCGTAAAGCTCAGGCCATCAGCCTGATACATTTTAAATGCATCTGCCTGAATTTTCATACTGCAAGCTTCAACACAGTCTTAAGGCAGACTGAAAGAAGAACAACAAAAGGCAAATTATAAGCCTAGATCTTATTAGCACTGTAAAGGTGGTTAAGACTGACCAAAACCACATGTACTATGTAGAATCTACAGCTGGGGTGGGTGCTGGATGGTCAATTCAGCTGAATGTAAAGGTGATGCCTGCATTAAATAGTAGTAGTTGTTATGTATTTTTCCTAGAGAGCTACAGGTTCTTCAGGGATCAGGAGTATTGTGGGTTTTATGACATCATGACCTTCAACGGAGCAGGTGCAGAGGGATTCATACCAAGGTTACTGGCTCCTTTATGGCTAACACCACACAGGTCTAACTGCATGAGTTAAGTTCATAACTCTGCCCTGTAGAATGCGCAGCCCACACTGCCAAGTTTAACAACCCTAACTGAAAATTCATTCAAACTTATTCAGACCATAAGATATTTAGTGCAGATCAGAAAAGTCCCAAGACAAAAATACTCTGCGTCTCCTTGTTTGCTTGTTCCCATCCATCCCCCCATCCCGCCCACTTTCTGATCTCCAAGTTCTTTGCTCTTTCTAACTACTTTTCCCCCAGTAGCTTTTGATCAAGGTTTTGTTTTGCCACCAGTAGATGAGAAGAAACGATCAAAAATTATCTTTAAAAAAATATACGTATGGATCCACTGTGAACTTCTTTGCCTCCCTTCAATTTTACTTTGTGTCTGTGTTTTCTGTTCAAGAAAGTTAAAGATCCACAAATGCACACTTGTGTAAAAGCAAGTAGCTGACTACATAGCTGATTTCAAATGGCTCAATTCCTCTCCTCCAGACTGAGAGAAAGCCTTTAGGTCATATAATAGTATAGGACATATATCATACAAGCTGGGGCAGGCAGAAGGTCCCACCCATTCTTCCTGAACAATCCTCATTGTTATCACCTGCTCGGCACTGAGCTGCAACCAGCTCATTACCACCTCTGCCAAGAGCTAGGGAAGCAAAGGAACCACTGAACACGGGTCCAATGAGAAGACGATTAGAGATACAAGTATCAACCCAGCTTCAGCAATACTGCAACCCACATCATTTTCATAACCTTCCATCTTGAATGCAGGGAAGGGAGTGAAGAACTTGCAGTCAGTCTTCAGTATTTACACGCAGCAAGACTGAACTCCATCCTTTCCATATCCTCGTGTTAAAACTAAAAAAAAAAAAAAAAAAAAAAAAGAAGANTCCTCCTAATTAATGACATCAGCAAAGACCCTAGTGCAGATGGAGTGAAGACGGCTTCTGAGGATCACATTGTGCCAGACACTCGTAGCAAAGATCACATGTGCAGACAGACACACTCCGAAACTTCGACTGATGCAAAAAGTGTCTGGGAATCTAGACAATTCACATCAGTTTCTGCAGATGTCTCACTTGTTATCTTAAACAAAACCATATCAAAAACCTTGGTGTGTTTAATTTGCAGTTGCCAATTTCAGCTTTGTCACTCTCAGCAAGTTATGGCTACACTGCCAGCGCTGTCTGCTTAATTCAATCTACTACCAGTTCAGTACAAACTCACCCTTCTGTGTTTGTGAGAAATATATAACATATGTAACATGAAAGTAAGTGCCTGTATTTCTCCTCTGGCCTGCCTAGGGCTTTTACAGCTCTGAAGGATCAAAAATAATATTAATGTCCAACGCCCCCATTCCAAGATTTGTATTATTTTTTTTAAATGTACATTGTCACTCAAGGGCTACTTTTCTATCCTTCCTGGATATTGTGTCTCTCACCTATGTCGTATTTCCATCTTAAAGGGACTTTGGCCCTCCAGTCACCTTTGACTGTAAGCATTGCCAAGCATGCCAGGAAGCGTGGGTGGACTGTGCACAGATAATACTCAGTTCTGGAAAGGGAAGCATTAGCAATTCACACACAGCGACAAATCAATTGTTCACCAAACTCCTTCTGGTGAAACCAAACAATACGTTTGTGATACACTACATTATTTGACTATATTTTCAAAATATTGTTGTAACATTTTGCATAATAAGTGTGATGATACAGGAGAGGGATACGCTATATGAAGTGTTTCAGAGAGATACTGCTTCCTTTTACAGATGGAACATAAATTGTTTAGTATCTCTCTACATCTTTTCCCAGACAGATTTTCTCTGTTACTGATAAACAAGGGGACAGACAAGGGGAAAAGGTGAAAGATTTGCAAGCTTCTTTTACATTTTCTGCAGAAGTTTAATTTAGAAAATTTCCAGTAAAGAACGTTTTTAGCATTTTACTAGATCCAACTAAAAAAAAATGTCCTCGCTTTAAAAGAGGGCTTTTTGGAAGAATAACTGCTTAATCATACTGTCCAAGCCAAACTCTATTGTATTTACTCTCTACCTCTGGATAGCTCATTCCCACCCTTTGATTTCAAATTTGATATGGTATTTGCCTTCATTTCCTAAACTGCTCTAAAACAGAACAGAAAATCCAGAGAAATTTTCCCGTCTCTGTTAACTAGCCTGAAGACTCTCTCCCAATTACCATCTCATCTAACCTTCCCACTGAACAACTCCCACCTGCTGCTCACAAAACACACCAGCTCCTACTTTTACACACCTGAAGCTACGAGAATCTTCTCCCAAGCTGCAGATTGAATGCCAGACAAAATGATGTGGTTGTAATGATACAATTGCCTGTACCGATGGATGTCAGAGGGGAATGGTGGAGAGGTAGATCACCTTACACCTGGGGAGCATGGCTCCGAAACGGACTAGCCTTGCAGTGCCTATAATTTCGCTATCCGTGGGATGATTGCTCAGAGTGCAGTGCTGCCAGCCCAGCTGACTCGGTCATCGCTGTGCAAGCCACCAGCCGCCACAGTTGCCATTATGGCCTGAGGCTTCAGCAGAGACATCAAGGACTGAGCTACTCCTTGATTTTACAGATGGTTCATTAACTGGGTGGAAGCACATGAGAGCACTTGGAGAGCAATAGGAAGAGGCAAGGGGCAGGAGAATTAGAATAAAGTTGTTTGGCAGCAGCTTCCAGATGAACTAAAAATCACACACAGCAAAAATAGCAAGGGTGCATTTGCCAGCTGAGAGTGGCCACATGCCAAGTTTGAGGTCTTAAAAATTAACTGCTTTTGAACTACACAAGAACAACAACAACAAAGATCTCTTATTTAAGCTCAAAAGATTTTTCATGCCTATCTAAGCTACTAATGAGAAAAAAGGAGGAAAGAAAGAGACAATATCTTCAGGCTGAGGCTGAGAATCAGAAGAGTCAACCCCTGAGCAATATGTTTGATTATATATTAATATTAGGGGCTTAATTACACTAAACAAGAATGAAGCATCCATTTCAACTTCCCTGATAAATAATTCACATACATATACACATATATACACACATACATAGAGCAACCTAAGGACTTCTCACACATCCCTACTCAAACAACTGCTGAAAAGCAGTTTTTAGGCAGATCCTCTCAGGTCCAAAAATACCAAGTATCGATGAGAATATTCCCCCAACAATTTGATATCCAAAAACCCCCTTGGAAATCAGCCCTCACAAAACTTCACATTTGCCAATTTGTGTGTGCTGCTTATTACACATTTCTATTTAAAGCCAAAAAAGTACCCATACAATATTCAGTGCCTTGCTTCCGAAGACTGAAGGGCTCAAAAGCTGAGACCTTTTTTCGATGTAAGAACTTGCACAGAGTCACACAGAAATTCCAAAAAACAGTGTAGGAACCAGGAGCTGGGCTTTCTGCCCCATCCCCTCCTGTCTTTTTTTTTTTTCTTTTTTTTTTTTAGAAAGCTACACATTACTTCTGTATATATTTATATTTATATCATAGAGTCACCACATTATGTATATATATGGGCCCTTCAGAAGCCTAAACTTCAGATAATGGATATTATAAATGCTCAATTTGAGGCAGCAGTATGGCTTGAAATATGGAAAACTACTGAAAATTTTCATCACGTGATTTTTTTCCCCTATACTCACACAAAAATACATATGCATGTATCTATTATATATAAATAAAAAATTTTAACATCTTGAATTGCTGACCCAATATGAGAATTACTAGCAGCTTCTCTCATAAAGGACATTGCAGAGCCCTTTCCGTTTCTACTTTCAGTAAATTTTTCAAGCATTCAAGACAACATTTTGGATGCTCAGCTGTGATTACTTTGCTAAAATGTAATGCTACATACATTAACGAGTTTAATTCTTGGAATGCAAAAATGGTTTCTCTTTCTTTTTAGCCGTAATTTGACAGTGAGAATTGTGAATTTACCTCCCTGCCAAAATAAGTTTACCTCCTAACAAAACAGGGCATTTCTTCCTCAGAAAACCGTGAATGACTAAACTATGAAAGATGAAAGTTGGCAGGTAGTCTTTCTGAACTTATGTGCTTCCTGACCCTGCCAGAGAGAGTTAAGCTGGGTCAATATGCAAGTGGAAGAGGAAGGAAAGGATGGGGTGCTTCCAGAAGTGCAGTCTCCTTTCCCCGCAGCCAGCAGTGAAACAGTGCTCCTGCAACACGTTTTTGAAGATCACTGTGTTGGAGCTGTTTGCGATAGTCAAATATTTCATTTTTCACTTTCATGAGCCCAGAGATGCAAGCACGGATGCCCAAGCCAGCTTCCACTCTGCCTGGATTTCTCTACCACGTAGTCAATATTCTGCTCAAAAATGATGTGCAAGTTGCAACTGCACGACCTACCCCAGCACTGGCTGCATTTCAAAACTAAGCAACAGGAGCCATCTCAAAAACCCAGTAACGTGAAGCTTCAGCAGTCCTTGACAGTTTCGGCTTTTGGACAGCTTTCGAATGCAAGGCTCCTGGTCGTGCTCTGGAGAAGAGAATGGATGAACTCTGGAAGTAAACCCCTTCTTTTCCTCTAACCTCCTCCCCTTGTTACGGCATGCTCAGGGTGCCTTCTCTTCTCCCTTACTATTTAAATTCAGATTTCTATCCCTTGAATATCTACTTCACAAACACGCATGGCTTTTCAGCACATCCCTGCCTCCCCCAGCTCTGACACCCACTTCATGGCAAGCATGACACAGAAGTTTAAGGCAAGAGTACATGGGTGCGGTGGGGACGAGAGGCACACCCTGAATCTGGAAAGCAGGACGGAGACCTGTCCCTGTGATCCTTTTTCCCTAACTGTGAAGAACTTCAGCCCATTCAGAGCCTTTCAGAAATGGGATAGGGCTGCCCAGCACTCAGAAGTCAAAGGAACATTTTGATTTCCCACATAATTGACTTGACCCACGCTGCCCACAGTCACAGACTTTGTCAGCTGATTTCGCTGTCTTTTTTAATTATGTATTTGCTGTGGAAAAGGAAAACAAAACTTTGTTCTCACACAGCTCTGGTCCTATCACTTCAGAGCACTTATCTCTTACCCTGCACTTACCTAAGCTGCAAGCTATACATTCAGAAAACTGTTTTGTTCAGGGTCGTACCTTCTTGAGAGTTCAGTATCTCCTGACAGCATAAATATCTACTGAAATTAATCAGATGGTTTGGAAGTTGCCTGTGAGAAAGCTAAAGTCTCACCAATTAAAACTTGCTGAACTGGGACCGTGGTGAGTTATGACCAATGCGGAAGCTGCCACTACTTGCAATGCAACCTTCTTTCATTAATGTAAATGCATACGTTTGAACCATAGGTTTTATTACCAGGAGCAATTGCATAACCAGAATATTTCACTCTTATTCACTGCCTCAACTGAAACTACCTAAAGAAGTGAGAAATCTTTTCCAGCAGGTCATCGTCTAGAGAAGCACCATACCCTCGTCATACAATAAAATACGTGTTAGGGGAGAAGAATTAACTAACATAAGGAGATCATTTACAGAAGAGGATTATAATCCTCTCTCCACTATTCTCTCAAAGAGTGTTTCCATGTATCTACTAGCCATGGACCTCAAAATACTCTAGTAAATCAAAGGTCAACATCTCCAAGGCTTGGCCACCTCAGACAGACGTTTAAACTCCTAAAACACACCAACACACTTGTTTTGTCTTAACCAAGTCCCTGGAAAGCCATCCTTCTTATAACCACTACCCTGGAACAACCCCAACCTAACACTGTTGTGAGCTGAACTTGGGACAAGTTTCCCAATATTTCCCCACCAACTCCATTCCTGAATAGCATGAAAGAGATATATGTATATCAACTTATGCTTGGTTGTACAAATAGGGTGACTCTTGCCTCATCTGTGGCTCCTAGAGTTATTTCATGAGATAAGAAATTTGGGGGGTTTCCACCTTCCCCACAGCCACTTCCCACTGAAATATTCTAAGGATATCTACCGCTGGGACAGAGGATTAGCCACCTAAAAGTGACATATAGCAAGCAGCATTGCCCAGATGAGGGGACAAGAAGAGGGGCCACAGCAAAACACTTCCATACAACTTTGTGGACACCCTGGATGGCAGCAAGGGAATCCCACAGGTTGCCACTATTTTAAGCAGTAGCAATCTCTGAAAACATCCCAGCAACCACCTGATGAAGAAATGTTCACATCTAGAGTATGTAGCTGACCTCTGCCATCACGTAAATGCACTTGTCCAAGCATTAACCTAGTGACCGCTTCCCCTTCTGCTGTAAGGAAAGGAAACAAATGAACATGCTTCCCAGGTATGATAGGAGTTTTCTGGTATATCCTCAAGTTTTTCAATCCTCTTTTTCAAGACTTCTTTCTCTTATCTTAACCATGCAAGATCCATCAGTTGGAGACCGTTTTGTTGCTAGAGTGAAACACATAACTTACTGAGCAAGTTTCAGTCTGTTGTGAGTTGTCCACAATCACGTTTGTGGTTCTCTTCAAAGTCACTCAGCATTTTTCTTTACATGAAAAATAATCGTGCCTGTAGGCAGCTTGTGCGCAGATTGTTCGGCAACTGATACTTAAGTCTTGTTGGTCAGTTTGAGCAGACCCATTTTTGCCTTTTTTTTTTTTTTTTTTTTAAAGGAAATGTTTCTCAAAAAAAACAGATTAAAGGAGAATCATGCATATTCACAAGTTCACAGTTTGTTCATAATGAATATTTTATACAAAAAAAATCCGCTCCAACCATTCATCTAAACTTTATGATAAAATGAGTCCTTCTTTGAAGGAACAGACAAGGGCATTTTCCAAGAGCAGGTGAGAATTGAAGCAGCAGGTCAATTATATGGCAAAGGTAAATTTATTCTGAAAACCACAAGAAGCCAAACTTCCAGAGGAACTTCAGTTTCCTCTGAACTACCTCATTTTATTTGCTATCAGCTTGCAGCTACAAGGTTAGACCAAAGAGATGCAGTCAGATTTTGAGATCATTTTGAAAGCTTGTTTTATTTTCCTAACTCCACTTTTCATCTCAGTTCCCACCTCAAGTATGTAAGTGTTCTCCCATACATTCCCCTTATGCTCTGCATTCCACTTCTATAAAGAAGGTATTCCCGTTGTGGATGAAATGATAATACTACGTGATCATTCATCTAGAGTATGCATTTATAAAAAAATATTATGTTCGTTTATCAGCAGTTAGTTAAGTCTGTAAAATATGAGGCAATCCCTTAAGGCTCCAGGGAAGTTCTGCTGCACTCTGATATGGCAACATAATGTTTTTGTTGTATCCTGGTAGACAGGGAAGATGTTTCATTGACAGCAAAAGGCTCGTAGTGGTTACACCTTTCAGCCGAAGGCTGATCAGAATGGAGTATCTGCTCTTATCTGGAATCATCAGTTGTAAAGATTTCAAGTATACATGTAATTTTTATGCGAGTTGAGCCTTAGCTTGTAGCTATTTTAGCATTGAAAAAACATCCTCTTAAGCAGATCATTTGCAAGGTAGCCGCTGATCAGAAAGCTAGATGCATCCTACAAAACAAACAAACAAAAAAAAATCCCAAACAACATAAAACAGGGGTGAATAGTTCCCACTGAAGGTCAGCTTTCTGACCACGTGAATGAGATACCCCACTGCAGTGCAATTCCTATTACATAAGTCAGTTTTAAGAAGATTGCCTCGCTGTTGTCAGGGGATGTGCGACAGATTCACAATTTTCTGCGCTTGACAGCCAGAGTACTTGTCACTTAGTTCCATCTGGTAGAGAGATAACATTTCATTAATGTTCATGCTTAACCTTATAGCTCAGAGCTTTGACTCTGCAGTCCTGAGCATCTCTGAAAAGGTGCTGAACACTCAGCACCCAACTAATTCAGCACAATTCAGCTGCCTGCAGGATCAAACCCTGACTTTCCTTGGGAAAGATATGGTATTTCCTCCCCCTGGCTCACTGCTGGATTCTTTCCATTTTAAAACCTTCTCACAGAGTAAACTTAAAACCCATTGTAATTGGCCAGGTTGCCATTTTCAATACAGATGGTGCAAAAAAACTTTACAAAAATATGACTTGCTGAGCTGACTGGACAGGAGATGTCAGTGGATATGAAACAAATGCTTACAGGTCTCTTGGGCACCAGGTTATATATTTCTGTGGCTTCAGCAAATCAAACCCTTCAGTCCTGTCACCGCATTTAGTATGGATTGTCCTAGGCTCGGACATTTGGAAACAAATTAAGAAAGCAGAGCCAGGCTTCCCTGGTTCCCTCCCCACTCTGCCACAGGCTTTGGCTCTGCCTCTGTGCACAGATCCCAGGTTTTCACAGAGACCTGACATGGGACCAGCTCATCCACCCACGTACAAACTATCCCCTGAACAGGCTTCCCTCATAGGAATACAGTCTGATCCTGACCTTGGTCAAGTCACTTAACCTCTGCTAATCCACCTGTGAAATGGAACTAATGAAATACAGGGGTATTGTCAGGCTTAATTATTTAATACTCTTTCAGGTACCTCGAGATCCTTGTGGGAGAGACAGTGTACAGCTGCACAGCATTATTATTTTATTAAATGAAGTACCTATCAGTATTTCACCCTCAGTAGAATGACTGCTGAGACTGAATTGCCTCTTCACATTAGTCGTACGCATTGATGAACAAAAATGCATTAAGAAGTGGTGCCGAGGGAAATGAACTTATGCTTCACCCAGCACTTCTGCAAAATGATGTCACTGAATCTTTGAAATGAAGCTTATTTGAGATTCCGGGGAAGGGGCTGCAGTTAACCATGAATTTGGGGGGACAGCCTGGGTAGGAGAGGCTTGCTGTTTCCTGTAAGAAAACAGCAGATGAGCAGGGAAGAGTTTCTGGTAGTGCGTTGGCTGTGCTCAGGTTTTCCAACCTGATAGTGGTCCAGATATGCTTCTGGTCCATTAAAAGGAAGGATATACACAGTCTAAAACCCAAACGTCATTAATGCACAGCATCTGAGAAAACAAAGACTTCTTGGACAATAAGTTACCCAAATTACAGCCACACATGCTGCAGGGGGAAGGACAGATGGTACAAGAACTGGAGATACAAGAAACAGATTTGTGACCACAAGGAAAAAGAATCAGGAGATATTTCTATCCAGCTAGAAATATATTTCTATCCAGCTAGAAATATCCAATATTTAGCAAAGCAAATACCAAGGAATCCTTCGTAGGGGGAACAGAACAGAAAGACTGAGGGGTCAGAGAAAAAAAGATATCTTTATGATAGGAATTAAGCAACTATGAAAGGAGGCCTTTCAGCTTTCCTGAAAGGGCAAGTAATCCTCAAGGACTCCACAGTAGAAAACATGGAAAGAAAATTCAGCGAGGTGCACAAGGACAACAGGCTGGTATGCTCCCTCCCCGAAACACAACCCTGAGACAGAGGCAAAACTGAGTGGGAGGATGAAGTCACCTGGCAAGTCTCCACTGGTGATGATACCTTTGGAATAAGTGACACAGCATCCCGTTGTACTACATAGCTTATATAAGACTTCAGGGAAATGTAAAAGCCCAGGTGGGGGAATATTAGCCCATGTTTGTTTTAGACCACCAAATCACATCAGGGAGCAGGATGATTTAATCCTTGAACACTTGTTTAGTGTGCAGAAATAAAAACTGCATTGCACATGACTCCAGTTTGCTGGAAGCCCCCACAGTTTGCAATGAGACATTTCTGAAAATTACAGATAATTTTTAACACAACACTTGTGCGTGAGAACCTCTACATGACGAATCTCTATTTTGTACTTACTATCTTTTTGAGGGTTCAAAATGAACCAGTTGCCAAACTGTCGGCAGTCACCAAAAGGACTGGTTTTGACCCAAACTCATTCAACATTGGTGCAGGCAGCTCCACAGCCAGTAGTGCTAATAAAGTTTTGCTTCAAAAGACAAGGATAATGCTGAGTGGGAAGAAAGAGCTAGATACAAAAGGTATGAAGTAAAGTTTGAAGTTCTTTATGAGGAGCCGATTAGGAGACCATAAAGCCAATGTTTCTTCCTAAAAACAAGTCAAAGCCATTTCTGCTGTTTCTGCAGTGTTACTAACAATTTTACCATCTCCCTGTAGTAACCATCCTACAATGTTCCTACAGTTTATTCTTATGTATGTAAACTACTCAGATGAAATACTTTCCATTAGTAATTAAGATTTCCAATTTTGCTATTAGCAGGGAAGAATATTTATCATTAAAAACCATTAAACAATGTTTGCTAGTAAGTAGGTCCAGATAACTTGTAACTAAAAATACTAAAGAGAGCTACCTGAAAAATATGCATCTTACTCATGTTCTTTTGTTATTATTTTTTAAAGATTGGAACATCAGACTGGTTCCAGAAGATCCCAAAGATAAGGACAAGTAAGTATACAAAGAGACAAACATTCAAGTAGCATAAACAATGAAACCGTAGAATATTCAGAGTAACATGGGCTGAGTGAAAACAAGCAAAAAAGCCCAATAAACCTCATAGAGGGTCAGCTAATAAAAAATTCAGGTTATGATTTGAATCAACACTTAACATGATTTGATCAAAAACAATTATACATAAAAATACAAGTATAAAATTTTCCACATACCTACATAAAGTATATAAATTCTTTGCAGAGGTGACAAGATCATACAGCTACTTGCAGAGAAGTATGGTTTTTTGCAGCACTTGGTCCAATATGACATTTTGACATTAGAAAGTTGTAGCAGTATAACTATCAGTAGCACACATTTCCCAACTAAGGTATAATTAGCTCATGTACAGAAAGCAATCACAGAAGGGAGTTCTGAGCAGTTTTCTGCACCTGAATGCACATCCAGCACTGAAAGTTTCACTGACGTAAAGTTATGATGTACAAGATAAACCATCATAAAATGCATGAGACACACACCCCCCAGGACTGACAGTAAATAACAGTAAATACAGGGCTGTTGTACTAGATAATTCACATGAGTTCCTACGCTGGACTCATTCAAACTGTGCATTTATTTCAGTACAGATATGTAAAACTATAGGAGCAAGGAACTCCTATAGAATAGGAAAACAGGTGTTTCCACAGCTCTAAAGCTGATGTTAGAGAAGTCATCCATAAGCAAATTGTGGTGATGTTGCTGGGTTGGAGGGGGGGGGGGGGCAGTTTTGCATCTGTAATATTACGGTATGTCAGGTTACAATACACAGACAAAAAGGGAACTGAGACAGGATCAGATTTTCAGATGGTGTCAGCATAACACTGCTATACCAGCTGAAGACACAGCCCTTAAAGTCTGTAAAGGCCTTTGAGCCACTTGGATAGACAATACCATACAAATGCAAAGTAAGGTAACCCTGCATATTGGTGATGAATCACTGCCTTGTTCCTCTTAAGAGCAAAGATAAACAAAGGTAAGGACATGAGTCAATACAAAAGCAAGATAAAATACATGCAGATGCAGTTGTGTCCCATTAAAATATACTTAAATGATCATTTTCCTCCTTCCTCTTCTCTTAGTGCCAAGCAAAGTTTCTCCCTTGCCCCAAAAGTCTGCAATACTGATGTTGATCTCACTTGCAGTGGTCTGCTGAAATCACACACTTAGACATATTTTTGCACAAGGCGGCAAAAATCAGTCATCAGTTATTTGCTTGGTTGTTCCTTTCAGCACATCAAGAGTGCCATTGCAGAAACATTTTCAAGCTTTATCAAGTATAATCTGACAACCCCCCCTGGTAAAACCACAGATATAAATATGCATATTCTTCACGCACATGAGTCTACTACTCATGACAACACAGGGGTGACCTATAGGCTAAGAGATCCTACATATCCTTTCTCCTTGAGCCATCTCAAGCTTTTCACTAGCCCAGAAGTTGCAGTTTCCTTCCCTTATATCCATATCCAGCCTCTACTTTGGGGAAACACTGTAACATCGGGTATCCTGAAGGCTACCCTAGTCCATATGTAATGTTTTCTGGTTTACCTAATTGCTTTTGCCCATAAAAAAAGTCTATCATTAAACCAAGCCCCAAATAATGATATTCCACCTCCCCCCCGAGTAATACTTCTCCAATACAGGAAAGAATCAATTCCTTAGCTGAACATCAAGGGTAAGTCACATAGGTTATACCTACAGTGTTAAAGGAGGCCAGGGACCAAGCTCAAGCATAAGCATCCCAACTGTCCACTGTACTCTGCTGTTCAATCTGTTTCAGGTCGCCTTCATTCCTTCCAAGACAAGCCTGCAAAGAGGGGACCAGCCCTGCAGCCGGAGGGGATCAGGCAGTGCTACCGTAATGGTACAGGCAGGAAGACAGCAACCAACCCAAAACCATGCAGGAACCCAGCAGAAAGGTCAGCCATCACACTCAGACACCTTGCACCCCACTAAGAACAAGAACCAGAAGCTCAAATACTTTTTTCCAGAAAGTTAAATAATACAAAGAACTGGGGAAGGGGGAAGGGAAAGTCAGTGAAATCCGTCTGCTGTGGCCAGTCTAGTCATACTGTTCCCTTTTTGGATTGCCTGGATCACTGCCTATGAAAGCAGTCCCAAACCCAAAGATTTCATGACTTTAATATAAATTATCAAATGACGCAGTTTAAGCGTGTATTGCTCCATTATTCCGCTGTGCTCAAAAAGTTTAAGCCATTCACTCAGAAAGAAAGAGTGCAGACTGACTTCAGCAGCCGGTCAAGCACATCATGAACAAATTCCAGCTAGTTACAGAGCAGAGGCCTCATGAGCAACTTGTCGGCTGCAAATTGTTCAGGAGCAATTTGGCAAACACTGACAAGTTGCAAATAGAAGCGAGGAACGGATTATGAAGGATTTAAAAGTGGAAAAAAACAAAACTAGATTTTGCCATAAATTATTTTACCATCTCTAGCAATATGTGAAAAGATTTATCCATTTTGATGTCTTTATTCCTCTATTGTTCTAGAAAAGACATCTATGTGTCACTACGCGGTATTCAGTAATGGCATTACTCCTGTCTTAATGCGTGTTTTTCAGCAAAACTGTACCTTAATTAAGTTATGTTATCTAATCCCAACAGCTGATGAGTTATCTGACATATTTTATACCCTCTGGTACCAAATCTGACAGGACAGGATCTATTACCCTACAACTCCTGAAATCACATTTAAACATTGTCCTGAAAACAAGCTCCCTGCATTTATTGCTTGGAACTCCATGGAAAATGGTAACTTGAAGCACTGCTCGTTTTGGAACGGGAACCACCAGGAAAGGATAGCGTACAGCCCAGCGTGCACATACGCATCCCAGCGGCAGTAAAGCAGTCAGTATAAAAACCAGCTTTCTACATGGATGCAAGAGTTTGAAATTATTTTTCCTTCTATGGCTAAATGGGCAACAGAACATATATTCCTCTTCAACCAGTATTTGAGTTTTGACCTATGCAGGTCCAGAGCTGAAGATGTACAAGCTGCTGTATGTGAGATTTTCTTCCAGCCAGTACTAAACTTGCATTACTTTGAAAACTCTCCTTCTGCAGAGCAAATAGTTATCTGTAATATCTGAAGTGCCCAGGTACTACAATGAGAGGAGAGCTGGGGGGAAGGAGGTACAATCTACGTGGCTGCCACTACAAATGGATCTTGAAGCGTACAGATAACGTATCTTTTCTTCTCCCAAAAGGCTGTAAGACTTTTGCGATAAGTGTAGGACTACTTGCGATAACACGTTTTCACAGGCTACTTTAACCTCTCAAGGAGGTACTTAATGAAGTAGAATAATATAGTAACTGGTCTTCTGCTGGGATTTCAGCCTCCGGATGCTGATAGAAAGCCTGGTTTCTCATAGCCCCTTGACTTTGGCAGGATTTCTAAAAGCACCGAAAAGAAAGAACAGCACAAACCCAAATGCATACCCAGATCCAGGCTTAGCTGTGTTTACTCTGGACATCTCTGTTATCAACTGTGAGTTACCACAGGAGCCAAGTATATTGCATTACCAGCCCCGCTTTACAGCGGTAAAGCTTAAGCACAGAGCAGTTAATGGCTTTGCCCACGGTCCCGCATGTGACCCGACCCACCCCCCAGCGAGTCCTGCAGCACTGACCTTGCATTCCCCTTCATTCCCTCATCACAGAGGCATTTCTGCACCATCTCCCACACCTTCTCTCATGCTTGGAACAGCTTTCCAAGCTCTAGTCAGCACACATCAGCCCCTCACCTCATTCAAACTGCTCCTGAGAAATCCCTTTGCCTACAAACATCAAAGAGCAGGCCCTGCGCTGAGCTCGTCGTTCACATGGCATGAGAATCTGGCCTCCCGTGTTGGTATAAACAGAGGACCCAATAAAATATAGGTGCATCTAAACTCAGAAACCACGAATCCACAAGCTGTAATATCCTGCTCCGCCCTTTTCTGATGCCTGTTATATCCTCATTTATCACATCTGTCATTTAGACCAGTAAGCGATTCATGAAAGGGACACCAGCCTCTGGCTGTTTCCTAAGATATACCTAGAGCAAACACGGGGATTATACAGTAAGATAGAGACTCCCGAGTCTCCTGCTGTAACAGCACAGTTACAGTTTCAGACAGACTGACTAAAGCGTTGTGAATGCATGAAAGCAAATGGAAACCTTCTGTTTTGAAAATGTGATGTCTGGGCACTTTCCCGTGGTTGAACTTATTTTTCTAAGGAGTGTTTGTCTCAAGAGAAGCTAAGCCTGCTGAACCTTTTCCAAGACTAAAGAAAGCATATCAGTCCAGACGCCAGTTGTCCCAGTGAACATTTTTCCTCCCTCTGTCCCCAGGCTGTCTGACCTCTCCCCTCAACCAGCGGAGCCATCCTGGGCTGAATCTGTTCCAGCGCTCCAATCTGTAGAGGTTGGAGGTATCGCATGATCAAAGCTGCTACCGCAAACACCTCCCCAGGATTACAGCGTACCAAGAAACCTGGGCAAGCTTCTTGGTACTTTTAGAGTTGCTACATATGCAAGGAATAATACAAAGTCTTTCTCTTTCATTGCCCTTAGAGTATGCCACATAGCACAGCAATCCTTCATTTCCAGCTGCTGGGGACAGCCTCAGTGCTCCTGCTTGCCTTGCACAAAGATAAGTGAAGCCAACAGCACACGTTAATCCCAGGTGTAATTCACTGAAATAACAGCTTGGGGGATTTGTTTGTTTACTGAGGGAAGGGTAGAGAAAGGAAGCAGCATCGCCCTATTTGCACATGTGACCCTGAGTCCTCCCAAACCTAGCTGTGCCTCAACCTGCCTCCAGCTGTGTCCCACCTTCTCTCCAGCTCAGCCAGCTGAGCTGCTTGCACCAGCACCCCTGGTCCATCCACTGACACCGCTTAGCAAATGCTTTTGGCTAGGGCAGCTCACCTGGACTGAAATAGGTCTGGGAGCAACCACACCAGCAGGTTGCTCCTCTGAACAGTCACCCCAAGGCCACAGAGGCAATCCAGGGCAGAGCTGGGAGTTAATGGCTGATCTCCGGAGTCCCAGTCCTGCTTTAATTACAAACTGTCCCTTCCTTGCCCGAGGGAGAACATGGCAGGTCGTCGGGGCTCCTGCCACCAGAGGAGCTGCATTCAGCTCACCAGCAGAGCTGACAGTATCTGTGCTGCTCCTGCTATGACTTCAGTGCAAAGGTCATTAGTTGCAGACACACAAATCACCTAATTTGCATCTCTCTAAAGTGTAGCTGTAAAAATACTTTCGAGAATTATCACAGGGTGAAAGGAATCATTTTGGCAGAGCTGATGAAAAATGTGATCTCTTTATCTACAGGCACCTTCGCTGCCAGGCCATCTCAGTCCAGCCCTGACCTGCAGGGCAGAATTTCTTGCAGAAGATGAGAGCAGAAGTTCAGTGTCTGCAGCTTTGAGCTCTGCCAAGTCCCACAGCTCACAGCAGTAAGTTCAGTTTGCAGTGTGGGTACCACAACAGAGGTTCCTGCAGAGAGCAGCCACCAGGCACCCATTGACTCAGCTCGCTTTCCTACAGCTACTACTAAACTGGGTTGGATTCACATGTACAAAAAGATATGAAGCTGGATACTATCCTGTAAGGTATGCAGGCTCAATAATCACTGGATTTTGGAGACATCTGCCTCTGGAAGGACACATCGAGCAAGCACCAATGTTTTGGAGCTCACCTGAGCACAGTTTGCCTTGCTGCACTCCCATACCTCCTCAGCCAGTGTCTCCACCTCTCTCCGCTTTCAGAGGTGGATTTAATTAACTCTAGCAATTAATCAGCCATCTCAACTCCACCCAACCTCAAATGTCACCTTGCAGCACCGGCTTCACTCTAAAATGATCTCCATAATAGTAATTATTTCAGGACCTCACAGGACTTTTGGCAAACATGCCCCCAAGTGGACCACCCCATGGGAAATGCCAAATCATCAAGTCCACAGAATAAGCCTCTCCCAGTGCAGCTCAGGAAAGGCATGCTGCTCTCCAGGTGTATCAACCAACACTGGCAGACCACAGAAATCCACAGTTATTTGGAAACTATTGCACTACTAGTGAGCATCAGGTATTCCTCTGCCAGCTCTGCAGGCTCGGCATGCAGGACAGTGTCATCCAAGGAGGACAGCCAGGTATAATAAAGCTCCATTGCTGTTACCTTCAGGGATCACACATAAAGGGTCTTCCAAAATTTGGAAGCACAGTTCATGGCAAGTTAAACTAAAGGGTTATTCCTACTGGCAAAAAGGCAACAACACATTAACCTTTCCCAGTGGTTCAGTTATCACAGGGACTTTGCTTCCTGAAAATTATGTGGAAAAGCAATTGAAATGTAGGTTTACCATAGCAGACACTTGGGTCCCCACACCCAGCCCTGGCTGGTGCTCCCTTCCCAAATTCTTATTTGCTATGATTATATGCAGAAGGATTAGTCTGAAAAGTCTTGAAGTGCACAACAAGGTTATGAACAGTCGTTAAGGGAGCAGAGATTAGATCCCATGGGCTGTTAGGCACTAGTAGAGTGCATTTGCCCAAGGCTATTCTGTGTAGGAAAGGCTGTGTTGTGCATGACATTTTACTAGCTGGGCAGGAACACATGACAGAATATCTGACAGGAATATGACAGCAAGGTCTTTATATGGCTCAACAATCTTCACATGGATCAATGAAGCAGCACTGGTCGAACTCAGACTGAAAGAAGGGCCGAGAAATAAACAATTACAGGGGTGGGGTATTTTGACACACACACACACCTTTTTTCTTTTTAAGAGTTTTTAAATCAGCAAACAGCTACATACTCTACCTATTTTCAAACTCCACCGTGGCCCTTGAGGCTGATATTTCAGACAGGCTAAATACCATACCTAGAGTTTCACCTGCACCTATCCAGGAGGAAGGATAAGCATAACCTGATCCCTCCTAAACCCAGGGACAAACACCTCATGGATTCTTGGAAAAGTATGAGCTGGTGGGTGAAGGAGAGAGACAGAGAGAGGTGGCCTCACCTGGCTGCCCCACAGATCAGGCCCGCTACAGTCAAAAATGAGCAGCTTTCTTCAGTGCAGTAGAGTGTATTGACGTACCCAGATTGTAGCACCAGCTCCCCTCTGAGCTTTCTGCAGCAAAAGTGACTGCACTGGTAAAATATTCATAATTCTATAGGTGACTACAGGCACCAGCAGGGTTTCCAAATTCAGTATCCAAAGACAATTGCACACGCTCAGCCAAGGCCAGAGCTCACAAAGCAATTCGTACTACATATTTGGCAAATACAATGTTTTTTTGTCCAAACTAGCCAAGCACTTTGCCACTAGTATTCCCTCTTGCACTGTCTAACTTCACAGCTGAAACCATAAGGCATAGCTTGCATGGTCTGATCAAGAGATAGAACCACTTATGCCAAGGTTATCTTGAAGATAAAACAGGACAGAGATCCAGGAGGTTCTGCCACTCTCTCAGATATTTATTCAAATATAGGTAGTAGGACCCAAAGACACCAAAACTGAGAGCCCAGCTCATGGGTCTTTGTTCTGGCTGCATGTTGCAAAAAACACATAAGACCACTCCTCCCACCCGGTCTCCTTGGGAAGGACTGCAGATGTGCTGGTGGCACCACAACAAGAGCCCCTGGTCTAGAGGATCAGATTATCTATCCACTGTTGGCTCCAAACACAATACAAGATCCAGCCAGTAAGGTGACCTGCAGTTGCTTAGAAGCAAAATGCTGCCAATTAAATGAAATTCTGCTGGCCCACTTAACCTCTCATTTGGGAAAGAGAAGTAGAGCATCCTTGAAAATTTGGTTTGCTTAAGTTAATTAAAAGTAATTGCAGCATTTTTATTATTCAAACACAAGAAAATGTATTGTTACACAAGTCAGTGGTCTTGCAACTCTTGTCTTTTGGCCTAGGCTTCCAGAGACGATGATGTTGGTCTTCAAGACGTCAGCCCTCATTTTTAAGGCTTAAACCTGTTACAATATGGGGAAATCCCAAAAATAAGAACCAAATGCAGCTGGCATTCAGAAGTCTACATGAGGAAGGCTTGGCAACATTCTTGACAACTATTTTATTTATCAATTTATTTCAGATCAACAGGGTTTGATATTCCATGTCAAACTTGGATCTGTACATTGAAAGAATTGAGAACGACTTCTACAAGTCAAACTGCTTCCCTCAGGCTTTTAAAAAAATTCTGGGTTTGGGGGGAAGAGTTAAACAGCAAAATGGGGTTTAATTTGAAATGTCACTTTTTTCGTTTTTTAATAAAAATTATAAAAGGCTCAGATAACAAGAAATGAAAGATACTAGTTTGGCCAGAAGTGACTTTTGCTTGTGACAATTTTTTATTCAGTAGAAGAATAATTAAGTATATTTCAATTGACCCAAAGCAATCTTTTACAAAGAGACACTGAATGGAGAAGTCAGAGGGTCTGGGACTGCTGCATTTAAATTGTCAGCATTGCTACCTACTTTGTTTCCTATGTGAAAAAGGGAAAAAGGAAAAAAAGTAATTAAAACAATGAACTGACTGAGCAAAGCTGGACAGTCACTGGGGACACCAGCAGAGACTGGCTGGACACAGCCTGAGACTGAGGCCCGCCACAGCGAGTGGAGAGCCCTCAGCCCCACCAGCAACCAAAGCCTGTCCTAGCTCTCTGCTCCTACACCACCTTGGTCACATCTCCCAGACACCCATGGCCATACTTCTACAAGCCACTGCTGTGGGCAGAGTTTGGACCTCACCACCACCAGTCCCTCTCCTTTTCCCCCTCCAGGGGCCACTGGGCATACCAGTGTCATGAAACCGGCCAGCTCGGAGAGCCCGCGGAGCAAGCACGGCCACGTCCCACGTCCTCTCCTCAGGAAGGCATGAGATTGAGTAGCAGAGCCCTATACTTATTTAAAGACCATACACTTTGCGCAACAGAAACCGTCTTACTCCATCGCTGCTCTCCGGCACAGAGGCCAACTTCTGGCATCTACGGTTACACCCCTTGTCTTGCCCAAGAGCAGCTGCTCCATTTCTCTGCTACAGAGAACGGTGGTTTATTTTGGCATGTTCTTCTTATTTTGTAAGAAGTATTTTGTATAACCATATAATTTTGTAGCTGGAACTTTCCCTTCCTTACTTAGCAGGTGATGCTGTACGAGGGCAAATGGTAGTCGTCTGTTTGACATGTTGAGGCTCATCAGCTCTTTGCTGGGGAACAGTCTTTGTTTCCAAGGTCTAGACCAGAGAAAGACCCTTGCGGCAATGTTAACTCAAGCCTCACTAAACAACAAGACGGGGAGAAGAAAAAAAAAAAAAAAAGTCTTCTGTGAGTTACAACTGTATCTCAGATACCTGCTTAGCCTCTGGGCTCTTTCAGGGTCAGAGGCATGGAGCTAACTCTTTCTGGTTCCCCCTGCTCTAAATAAAAAAAGCCATATTCCCAGGCAGCCTACAGCACACGGTAGCATCGAGGCTACTTCAGCTGATAAAGTCTTTAAGTGCATGCACGTAGGGGTGGGCAAGAAGGTGGCAGATATCCGCGGGGAATGCGTGAAGATGAGGAAACAGATCATGCTCAGTTATGAGAACTAAAGCCATATCAAAACTCAACCAATGAATGAAACTTAAGTGTCCTGCAGTCACAACAGGGACAACCACCAGCAAGAGATGTCTGTCCAGATGAATCAGGAGAAAACGTTCGGTTCTTCACAGGTCTCTGCTCTACTCATCCGGGACACGGTTCAGTCTCTTCTTAGGAGAGGCCATAGTTACAGATTTCAGATTTTGCAAGCAACAGAAAGGCACATGAACTTGGCGCTGTGACTCAGCCCATGCCAGCAAGAGCCCTGAGTCATGCTGCTCTCACCCACATCTGACCTTCCCCAGGAGTCGGCAGCACCAGAGCCAGTTATGGCACCGCAGACTCACTCCGCTTCCATTTTCTTCAAGTAAGAGGACAGTTTTGATAAAATCAAATAAGCCTGTGCCTGATGCTAGTTTCTTTCATCATAGCTTTCAAACAATGCTCAGTTCAAATCAGTCTCATTTGTACTTGTTGCATAAAGCCATGCGTTTTACCTACATGTCATTGTGCTACAGTGAAGATACGGTGCACCCAAGACACATCTAGGAATTTGTTTCTGTCCAGCACACAGATGTTGGAGACTAAGCAGGCATTATCGCTGCAAAAACACTTTAGATCAGTTGACAAAGGAGTGACTTAAATCACTCAAAGACCAAGGGGGAGAGTGACAGTCGTTTCTAAATTTACATTTTTTACTCTTTAGCAAGAAACGAAACAAAATCTACATTAGGGACGCGATTGAGATTTACAAAGTGTAAGCACTTGGAGTTACAAACTGCCAGAATTTCAGATGTCAGTGTAATCTCAGTTCAACACTCTTGTGAATGCGCACTAAGAGACAGGTTTTACTTATTCGTATCACCCACCAATGAATGCAGGCACCTCACGAGTGGAAAGCAGAGCTGCATTACCATAANACACCGAAAATATACTGGGTAACATAATACTGGAGAGAAACAAACTGAAAATGCATGAGGAGCTACTAGCACAATAGCCCACACCAGACAGATACAGTTAAAAGCCACACCTCTGTGTCCTACAAAGAGTGATCTTTAGCAGTCAAAAGTAGAGTGGACCTTAGACACTTTTGTTGGGTTTTTTGTGGTTTTTTTTTTTTTCTTTTTAAAAAACGAACAAGATGTTCAGCATCATTTCCCCCCTTAATCTCAAAGAGCATTTCTTTCTGAGCAGGTACTTCAAAGTAAATTACTGTACAGATAAAGAACAGTATTCAAAACTGAGGAAAAAATGTAAGTAGCCCACAAGTATCTCCTATACAACCGCTTATCTTCATTTCTATCTTCAACATAGATGCAGATTTGTTGGGAAGTGAAAAAAGGTCATGCTGTGTATTTCTGAAGCACCAGACAAGACAAAACCACATTCAATTATTTAAAATATCATCCAGCTAGTATGGCATTGCTTCTTACCTCTAGGACTGAGAAACAGAAGGTATTCCCTAATTAAAACTACAGCTTGGTTTAAATTTTAAGGCCGCTCTTGGTCATCCTGAAACACAGTCAAGAAAATGGTTGGTCTCAGACTTGATCAGCTATTGCCATGACTAAAGGAAAAATCCTGAACTGCATGAAGAAAATAAAGTACAGCTCTAGGGAATGTGTGTATTCTTGGAACAGATAAGTTAAACACAAACGTGAAAACACCATTTCAAGCTTTTTTTAATACTTACATTCTCTGTAACCGAAAAGAAAAACCCTACAAGATGCAGAGGTAAAATAAATTCTGTGGAGTTGCCCAGAAATTCACTCTCATTAAATGCCATTTTAAATAGTGCCAGCATTGCCAGCCCAAAGAGCTTAAGCACCATCATGACTTTTCAAGCCCTGAGAATCTTGTTAATTTACCTTATGACTTTTTCACACATTAAATGCACTCAGATCACAATTTAAGCTTGACTCCATAACCATGTCAGTAATATTGAGACTCCATATCATTTCAGTAGAAACTCAAGAGTCAAAAATATAGAAAAGCAAATGATTTTAATGTAACTGTGATTTGATGGACTAGAGGGTGCGAGCACCAAATATTGCAAGAATAATAATTAAAATCACAGGAGTTGGAAATGCTTAAGCAACCTCAAGAATTTTATTACGTTTTCTAGCATGTATTCAATCAAGCTCACATGCCTGCAAGGGCAGGGGTATCACAACTTTCATCAAGGGGTGTTGCTGCTGTCACCTTAACTTTGTCATCAAGATTTTATTTTAGGTTTATTTCTTTCCCACAATTCTAGCTCACACACGTCTTTTTGTTTACTTCCCTCCTCCTGCATTGCAGCCATTCAGATATTCAAAGAGGGGCTTCCTAACTCGCACTCCCTCTGCTGACTCTCCAGTGGTGCAGTGGATTTTTTTTTTTAAAATTTTATTTTTAATAGGCTGTACACAATGCTCTTTATTCTAAAAGCATCCTGGCACTCTTGCTCATCTTTTTCAAGTGGAAAACGAGAATCCAACCCACTGATCTTTAAAATGTTCAAGTCAGGTGCTTTTGTGGATTTTTTTGGTGGCTTGATGCAACTGGACAGTGTCACTGATTTGTCTCAGTGTTTAGTTATGTGTTCTGAGCAAACCAAAGACCATTCACAGTTCCTGTGGTATCAGCATAATGTATAAAAGCAGACAGCTGCTTGTTCTTCCCAGAGACCTTGATATCATCAGTAGCCCTGGATTGCACACACCACAGCCTTGTTACATATACGTAGTGTTGCATAGTGCTTGACCTAATACCATACTGATGAGCTCACTCTGTACCTAAAAGATGCTGCAGAGAAGGAGAGGATGAGAGAAGAGTTTAGTTTTTGTGCCTTAAACACTTGCAGAGTTGTGGGGTTTGTGGACCTCAAAATCAGGTATGGAAGAGGACCATGAGGTCACCTGCTCCATCTTCCTTTGCTTGATATGTGCGCATATACACACACACACACACGCATGCATATATATATATTTAACCTTCAGCAAGATCCTTTGTTTTCCCCCATTTACCATCACATATCCCACCTTCATAGGTGGCTATACGAAGGTCTTAAATGGATTGCAGCACCCAGAGCTTTTTTCTTTTTTGATATTCACCCCAAACCTCCACCACTTTATGGTATGACACCTCTGCTGGTGACACCTCTCCTATACCACACTGAACACAGCCTTTCCCCCTGGTAGCCAGCCTCGTTCCCCTCTTGTCTACTTGTGGTCACAGTTTAACCTGTCCCGATAACTTTCATCCATTCTCAATTTACCCTTGCCAAATTACTATATTCTTCTGTTTCCAACCTCCCCCCCCCCCGCCTTAGTCCATTTACAATGAAAGTCATAATTTGACATTGCACCATAAATTCAGCAATTCTGTGAACAAAGGAATCACCCAGTACTTTACAAAACGTGCACAGGCCCATTCCTAAGTACAACACAATTCTGATTCAGTAAGTGCTGTCAAGAGGATTTTACAAGAAGCTGAGCCAATATGAGGGAAAGAAAAGAGATTTTTTTTTTTTTCCTTAGTAACATACCATGAACATTTGTTAGAATTGAAAGGCAAATTTCTGATTAACCAGATTTATGACCTCTTTAACGTTCAAGCATTTGCAAAAAGTGAGTGCAAAGTTCTGTGCTCATGAATATTCTCCTACCTCACATGAGCAAAATGTCGCCCAAGGTAAACTCCAAATTGTTTGTGTTTGTAAAATCAGGAATGCTAATTAGTTATATAAGTCGCAATGTATTGTTTCTGTTCCTTAACTTGATGACAAAACTACTTAACACGTCTTAAATTGCTAAGTGTGAAAATTACCGATATACAATTTATCACTCATTTTGGATTGGTTAATTACACAAGTTCCCACACAGATTGCCTATGGCATATTTGTCTAATGATCTAATTATTCCCTGAAGAAATTAGTGAATAACTTTACATGACAAACCTGACAATTTCACAATCTGCTCCTGGACAATTTGTAAATAGATAAGTTTGATGATATTTTGATTTTTATCTATTGGTGAAGTAGTCAATCAGAATTGCGGGTCTTCATCACCTCCAGAAAAATAAGACTGTTTTTATTTAAAATAACTATTTCTCCCACAGGCTAACTGGGTCTGCCCCAAGCATTACACATTTGTCTGTTTGTTAAATGGGTTAAGAATATAATTAAAGTAAATGGAAAAATAACCTAAATCAAGTGTGCTTTAGACAGTCAGTGCCTATGGTTTCTCTTTGGAGAAAGCTGAGCAGTGTGTGCAAAAATGATATATCTAGAGGCTCCTGAGGACTGTACAGAGGTCACCTGGAGTCTCTCTGCCTAGAAACCGAATCCACTACAACTTCACCTGATTTTTAGGTCCCACACCAGCAAAGAATTGAGCATCAGTGTAATTTGCAAACTGCAAAAATACCAAAATCCTTGCACTGTCAGAGCCCAGCTGTACCAAGGTTGATGCTTGGTATCAGGGGCCGTATTCAGCATCTGTGCTCACAAGGAAATGCTGGTGGAGCACTACGATGCTCACTGTGGCTCTGCAATACAAGAGACTGAACAAAGGGGTCCTGTAAAACCTTCCAAAAACTGATGCCTTCACCCTTGGATAGACTGGGCTGTGGCAGCCAATATTACTGCCACCAAGCCTACTTGGAGATACCAGCATAGGACAGCTTTGCTCCTACATTCAGCTTACCAAGCCCTTCTTGATACTAGATAGGGTTTTAAAACCACTGAGACTGCATTTCTTACAGTGCTACAGATAAATATCTTAAGAGGGACTTATGAAAGTCAGTGACAATTCAGAAGTCTTCACGGAAGGGCAAGACCTATTTTATACTGGCCAGAAAAAAAAGAAAAAAAAAAAAAAAACACCACAAAAACCCCACACAACCAACAACCCACCACACACCACACCGCCCAGTGAGAGAACCACTGAGGCTTCTTTGTAGGACAAAAGCATAGCCCACGTCAGCTGCAAAAGGACATGAAAAACTGGCCTTTTGGAGCAAAGCGAGCCTGGTTTGGTTGCTATGGCTAGAAGGAAAGTGCTTTTCCCTGAGTTAGCCTCATTTAAAGATATTGAGCCATTGACTTTGCGTATAAAACCTATTTTTACCCAATATCATACACTTCAAATAATAAGGTCTGACAACAGGCCATTTCAGTGGCTAGGGCCATAAACAGCCTCCAACAGAGTGTGCCTCTAGACATGTAATTACTAGTCTACCTTATCTTCACTCTGCCAGATATATGAAAAGTGGTGTCAAAATACTAAAGGCCACCCTGAAATAAATCAGGGAAGGCATATTCTGATCCATACATAGCCCTGATCAGTCACAGAACAGGTCCTGGCAATCACCTCCACTGCATGGAAGCTGTGCATCCTGAGAGTGGAACGCAAGGACCACACCTGTGTCCCAAGAGGGAGCAAACCCTTACCTAGTCCTTCCTGGGACCTCGTGAGAAGGTGGTCTTTAAGTTACAAGAAAAAGAAATAGTGGACAAGAGTCTGCCATTCTACTGGAGAAAGATCCCAGAACAGCTATGGTGACAACAGAGTGACCTCATGGAGCTCTTAGACGCAAAGAGAACAGGAGTGAAGTAGCTACGTCGCTTTCTGATCGCTGTAGTGCTGCTAACCATGAAATAGCAGAAAGCAACTCAAAGGCTAATTCCAGCCTGGCAGTAAGGTTAAATATTTTGCTGGGTGTAAGTGCTTGTCAATTTTTTAACTAAATTTTGGCTTGGAAAGAAAAACATGCTATCAGAACCTGCATCTTTAAGGACTGAAACCCCGGGGGAGGAGAAGGCTGGAAAGCCTTGTTGTTATGCACTGCCAGTTGGAACCAGACCCAGATTAAAGCAGATTTCTCACAAGAATGTGAAGCATTGAGTGATGGCTGAATACCACATGTATCGCACCTTCACCACCAGATCCCTGCTTCTGTCAGTACCTCCACGGGCTACCACGCTGCAGTCCCCACTGCAACCAGCACCATTAGAAACCGGGGAAAAAAAAAATAAAAATAAAAAAAAAAAAAATCACTCAAACGCACCAGACAAGCCACTCAGCTGCACTTACCGCTTGCTTATGCAAAGTCCCTCTCTCCCTTCAAATTTCAACCACACTTCATATTTCAGACTGAAAGCAGAGTCCAAGCCCGAATGTTTCTGTATGTACAACACCTACTACTTTTTCCACGCTATCAAACCCGCCTGACAGATCAATCACAAAAGACATATTCTATTCTTCAGCTCAGCACTCCCCTCCAATCACATGAACAGGTAGCACTCAGGCAGCAGCAGATTTCTCAAAGTGCATCCAGCTGTGCATCACGTAGCTCTGTTTTTATAAGGAGGATCAGATAAAACAGGATAAAGAGGATGATATTATAAGGCACAAGCAAGCTAACAAAGGCATGCACTCACTTATATCAACAAAAGCTGAGGATAAGGTGCTAACAGAGCCTGACAAGAAACAATTTGGGTGGCATGAAGTCCATTTCCAAAGTACCGGAGGACAACACAGCCTCTGCTACCAGTCCTTCATCTGACGCAGTCATCCATAGCGATGAACCAGGAGGTTAAGAGGGAAGTGACAATTCTTTTGAAGACCAGGTTTAATATTTGCATCTGCAGCCTTGCTGTAATGAAAACCTTCACGGCTATGGCAGGCAGAAGATGCTGCTTGCACAGTGCACAGGTGTACTGTGAAAGATGGAGTCACATTCACCTGAGAAGGATTGTGCCCTGGGAGATCAGGCAGACAGCTGCTTCCAATATTTATAGGTTCAGGAGAAAATAGAAAATTATATAAGACTAGGACACATACCCATCCTAGGGGAGTTTGTTGACTTTGATTGACTGAAATGAGATAAATAGGACAATATTTGGGAATTACAGATTAATTACTGGTATTAAAAATTGTAGGTAATACAAATAATAGCCATAATGTTCCCAGACTTAGAAAAAAAAAATCTACAACTTTACCTTCTATTATATAATAGCACAAGCAGCACATCTGCAGGCCAGAAAACATGAAAACAGTTAAAAGAAAGCATTAACGCAGCACACAGTTAACCAGTGGAACACTCTGCCACGAGGTATTATCTTCCAATTGCTTGGCTATGATTGAGTGAAAGGTTTTAAAACAGAAGCTAATTGTTGGGGCTACAAAGACCCAACTGGTTTGTGTCTGTTATCAGTTTTCTTGCACTTTCCTCAGAGGCATTTTTTAGCTGGGCGTTGCTGTGAATGGGATGTTGCAACAAGTGGACCTCCAGTTTCAGCCATCACAGCAGTTGCATTTATGAGTTTGTGCTACTCTACATTGAAACAGTATCTTTAGAAAAACCCCACAGTGCATAAAAAAAGAGAAATCTCAGAATAAGGTCTCGAGGCAAATGTCTTAGTCTCTTTCTAGCTAATTCAAGGGTTACCTATAGCATATACAAGTAGTTCTAACCACACGGTTATTTTCATAATTGCAAAGGTTGGAAGTTTAATTAGACAATCAGAAGGAAGCCCTCAAGCCAGCCCATTTTCTTAAACAGCTTTACCTAGGCAATGGGAGCAGCATTGTGTAATGCGGCGATTTACTCTGAATAGCATAATGTTCCCTTATCTTTTTTCCTGATTAATTTCCTGACTGAAGTAGCACATAAAACCAAGCTGGTTAGACAACATGTGTCAGGAGCCACGTGTCTTATTCAAATTTGAAACAGAGAGAGGCAGAACCGAGAGAGATCGGGTCTCTCCCCCTTCCCTTGCACGTCCATCCCAGGTGCACTGGGATTCCACCATGACACCACCAAGACCATCTTCAGACCCCAGCTCCTGCAACCACTGACTACGTGGGATGGATTTTTTTCTTTTTTTAAAGGTTTATGGTCCTCAGTGATACAGAGGGAGGCTTGAAAACAGAAATGCAGTGGAATTGGGGTTTGCGATGCAGTTCCACAAAGCCTTGATAGCCTCACAAGAACCTCTGGTGCACGTGGGAGACCACCACGCCGGTCCCTGGGCTGCCTCCCTTCGCCACCACTTCTCGGTTTCAGTTGTCTCCCTCCCCAAACACACCCGCATGCACGTACAATGGTCACCCCCTTTTCAGGAATTTTACTATTGTTTTCGAGACAGAAAAGAGAAAAAAGTGAATCTGAACTCTGCCAGGGCCTCCAGAGCACAGCAAGGAGGGATGAGGGTTGAACTGCTGAAGGTGAGGATGAGCAGCAAGTCACAAGTGAAACGAACCCCATGGCCAAGCACCGGGGTCCGACCATAGGTAGGGGAGGAACAAGCAGGCTCGGTGGAAAGGCTCTGGACTGCCTCCGGTCCCCACCAGCCTCCCCGTGGACACCAGCCCCCAGCTGACTTTCGGCAAGCCACAGTCGCTCTGTACATCTGCTTCCCTCCCGCAGAGCATAAACAGAAGCAGCTGGGCCCAGCTCTGCTCCGTCCCACATCTCGCCTTGCCATTTGCACCCACGCGCAGCGAGCGGTACCCAGCTACAACAGCGGCAATGTTTTCCACACACGTGACCGAGGTGCAAACGACAACCCGAGGCGCTGGCACATCCACCACCTGCCAGGCTGGGCCCCGTTCACCCCACCTCCCCCTCCTCCTCCAGCCCCTCTCCTCCGCAGGCTTCTGCTCTTCTCCCCGCCTGGTCCCTGTGGAGGAAAACAACCTCTGTTTCAGGGGGTTTGTTTTCTCCCAAACAGCAAGCAATCATCCCCCACTCCCCCCTCACAGCAGCTTGGGAGCAGCGCTCACTTTCCGCCCTTTTTTACCTGTTTTGCTCCCTCTGGAGTATCCCATTTCCCAGACAGTTTCCAGTGACAACGTTTAACCTCAATGTTTAAAATCCCTGGTGGCAAAGCGTGACATTCAGTGCACGGCCAGAAGTTTGCTCGACATCAGCCCCATGCATCAGGCTCCCCAGCTGCGCAGCATCCCTAATTAATTGTACCCATTAGGGTCCCTGCCCCAGACAGTCCCTGTGGGAGCAGCTTCAGGGCTGAATTCAGTGGGGTTTCACAGCTTTTTCTTTTGCAGAGGTGATACTACATTGCCAGCTACACTTTTTTACCATATGCAACACCAACACACTGGCAGTTAACGAGCTACAACACAGAACCACTTGGCAACACAGAGAAAATGGGCAGAAAATCCCCAAGCAAGAGGAAAAAAAAAAATGCAATGAATTGACAGCATTAAGCATGCAAGAGAGAAACGTAAATGAGAGGCTGCCAGAGAGCAAAGGTGCTCTCCCAGGCTTGAGCACAGCATCGAGGAGGGGGACCTCACCAAGGGAAGCAGCCACTGCTTCACCAGCAGACAGATGAGGCACCTGAATAGTTTCCAGAGGGCAATGGAGGGATGAAACCAGATCAATTTTAATGTCTGTTCCCTCTTGAATTCAACTGATGTGGCTGCCAGCCATAGCTAGGCATTTGGGAGTCCATGAAGTGCTACCTGGTCCTGTAGGACCTCTGTATTTGACCGTCCCAGATGTTAATTACAGCACAGACAATACCCATTTGTAAAAATCGTGGTGTAACTGTACCGAAAATGCCTGCTGTGGGCAGCGATGCCCTGGAAGGCAGGGGCTCAGGCAGCTCGGCTCTGCCTTGGGGCACTGGTACGAGTGGCCGATGGAGATGAGCTCAGGCAGTGGTAGATTTGAGGTGGGGAACCGAGTTGTGCTCCTGCTGCAGGAACAAAGTTTGGAGCTGTCTTCACTTGTAACACCACATAATTCTAGGTGGCTGCAGATTTATTACTGTATTTTCCCAAATTTGGAAGGCTTCCACTTTTGACCACATAAAAGAAAGAAACGTTTTCCTTTTCTCAGTATGACCTCCATTTTCTATTCTGAGACAAAATCCATTATAGGAATGCCTGGAAAAAACAAAACATCTAATCATTTTCCCCGAGAATTCCTTTGAATTCTGCAATGGATTTAGCTTGGCCAGAGCCTTTTTTCCTCTCTGTCTCTAGCAAGAGAAACTGCTTGCAAGATTCTCAATTTTTGAAAGCTAATGATGGCTCAGCGTTCACTGTAGTGATTTCTTACGTTATCAGTTTGATTTGCAATCACAGCTGAAGGCCAGTACCATGAATTACTTACCAATTAAGCAGTGCTTGCATGGAGGCTGTGTATTTTACACCTTGACAGCTATTACAGTCAGAAGTTAACTGGAGCTTTGACTTAAACGGGAATTATCAAACACCGAACAGTCTGAAGCAGAGACCCAAGCTGACTTGGACAGAAGACATAACAGAGATAAATTTGCTGCCAACATTTTATCTTGGGTGGGAGTAACAGCGGGAAAGACAAAATCAAAATATCCATATCTTCTTGCTCTTTAGGAGTAGACTTTTTAATACTCCCTGAAGACACTCAGAAAAATTATTTGTGTTGCGGAGCAAGTATTGGGGAAGATAGGTGCCCTCTGCTACAACTAATGTGATTAATATCCTTGCATCAACTTTTTTTTTTTTTCCTTTAAGAAAGGAGGGAGTGATCTTACTACTCCAACCACGTTGCATTTTTAGGTACCTTTGAAACAGAAAAATAGGTATGAAAAAAATGTGAAAATGAGATTTTATTATTTATTCCAGATTTGTGCCTAAAACACTTCTCAGTTCAGGATCCCTAGAGTATCCCATGGGTACTATCCACAACCACATTTAGGACTCAAGAAGTTGTTCCTTAGCCCAGCAGAGACATCCCAGTTGGACTTTTTGTTTTGCTGCAGTTAAACCCTTTAACAAACATGATGTCATTGCACTCAGCCAAGCACTGGGAAATGTTTCATTTTTCACTTGTTTCCAAAAAGTATAGTAGAAAAGGTCTTTAAAACATTTACTAGAGGTTCCCTTTGCTTCTTCCATTTATTTCAGACATAATATATGCAAATTTAGTTACTTTATCAGCGACATAAAGCCTATTATCTATTGAATTTCAAGTCTGGGGTAACTCCCAGCAACCAAATACATGATTTAATAATAACTCTGTCATCAAGTGAAATCTTTCCCCGAGATAGATACTGAAAGCAGCCTGCCCACATAGCAAGAAATACCAAGATACTTATTCTTTCTCAGAGGCTTTTCAACAGGGTCAGGCCTGTGAAAGTGACTACCACCGTCCTTTTACTTCACCTAAAGTTTTGAGCAAGATTCATTATAGCAGAGGACTGTGTCCAGCTTCCTATTTTGTTCACGCTCTTGCTCTACACTGTTCCGGGATCCTGCAGCCTCTCTGTAATCCTCATCTACAGAACAATATGAAAATATGAGCTTTTTCTGAAATGAATATCAGGAGTTGTTGACCAGATGATAAAGATTTTAATATTCATAAAACCAGAATGTCAATGGAGAACATCTTGCATGAGAATTAATGCTTCCAAGTCTCAGTTGTCATTCCCAAAGTGCATGCAATACTACTAGGAAAAGTATTGCTCTCTCCTCTATCTGACATGTGGAAGTTTAATTAAGCACCCACCAAAGACTGAGAATTACCTGCTGGAATTGTTCAGCTGTTCTTTTTTTATTCTTGCCTGTGCTGGCCAGCAAGCCAAACCAGTTTTGATTTCCATATCTTTTATTTGTACATTGTTCAATCAGGCACGGGCCGATTCCACATTAAAAATAAATATCCTATGTCACCATCATAAACGGCACTGGCCAAAACCATAATGTGCTGCTGATTAAGGCTGTGCAAATAGAGCAACCCCTAAAGCAAGAAGGATGGGCACCTGTGCTCATGGGAACCGAGGGAGCAGCCAAAGTCTGGCACCTCAGCAGCTCTGATGACCCTGCAGAGAATTATCAGCTCTCAACTTTGCAGTGGAAAGATCTGAGCCTCNCACACCATGAGGAGAGGAAAGGAAAGAATGACATGGAAACTCATCCGTTTATAGACCAACAATCTGTAAGGTATTGAAAGCTCTGTTCCCCAAAGTACTACAATAAAAATATTTTACCACTAACCTGCCACACTCCAAGGGCTAGAGAGAGTCTTCTCTTGGCTCCCCCCATCCGCAGTTCTTATAGTAGGATATTGCATGACAAAGATCAAAAAATTAACACCATCCTATTCCACTGTGCTCTGCGTCTGCCACTGTTGCACTGATTTTTGAACCGTAAGCGGTGGGTTTGTGGTATATGTGCTCTATTGGAAGTCCAGAAATCTGAGTTCAGTTTCCACTCTAACATACATCTTTTGTTTATAACTAAAAGCTGCACTAATTTAACTTAAAATTAATTTTTAAACTCTGGCAAGAGGCTTTGTACAGATGCATATTTCTATTTAAGTTAAGCTTTTTCAGGTGCAGTTCAAACTTGGGAACTTGAAATAAACCTGATTTACACTGCAGTAGATTGCATTTGCAGATTTCACATCTGAATCCATTTGATTCATATTGAATCTATTTAATGTGCATTTTTAGTCTCCATTCCCTGCTTTCTGTGCCTATTTAAGTGTTAAGTTCTGTCCTATTCATATGAAGAAATTCACATATTGATGCTAAAATGAGAAATGCATGTTGAGGTTTTACAACTCTTCCCCAAATTCTGCCATGAATCAAACAGTTAAAATCAACACCAAATACATTGAACTCTTTCCTTACCTATTGAAATTACTATTGTTTCCCAACAATGTATTTCAAAATACTTTACAGTCCCTACAAAAGCTGTGTGTAAAATCTGGGAGAGGGAAAAAAACAAAACACCACATATTCATTTTAATTTAGTCACAAGCTGTGCTTTCTGCTTTAACTCAATCTCTTTGCCCTGGTCACACCTCCATTGCACTCCTTTCCTTAGGTGCTGGCCACCTCCACCACATGTTCTTCAAAGGCCTGCTGTCCGACATCATTGTGACTGGGATTTTAATTTTTATCTCCATACTTGCTCTCTTGCTTTGCCATTTCCTCTAGGGCCAGCTTTGCTCCTCCAAGGCAAATGAACCTTACTTCCCACAATTTCAGATCTTTTCTGTGAGTTTTTGACACTCCTTCAACCTTGCCCTACACATTTCTTTCAATGCCACTGCACCATTTTTTTCCCCCCAAAAAACAGGCAAAGATGCAGTATGGTTTCATCATCTTGCAACCCCCTCCTTCACTCTGCAGGTCTGAAAGGTAAAAGTTTGAGTCTTGGAGCACCTTTCCCGGGGAAACATGAACTTCAGTCTTCCCATCCTCAGCCTTGACCAGTCATCAACACCTGCACAACAGCAGATCCTTATTTCTCTTCCGGAAGCCTTGTCCTCCTACAGTCCCCATGACACCAGTCCTCCTTAATTACTTCCACTGCATCCTCTTATCCCCTTCTTTCTACCCTGCCTCTCCCCAGTTCCAGTTTCTAGGAAGGAGGATTGCCTGGGACTTCACTGCCTCTCCTCGCTGCAGGGTGATGGCACAACACGTACACCCAGGTCTAGCAGGGTAAAAAAACTTCTTTACCTTGAGGGTGACAGAGCATTGGAACAGGCTGCCCAGAGAGGCTGTGGAGCCTCCTTCCCTGGAAATATTCAAAACCCACCTGGACGCAGTCCTGTGTGCCCTGCTCTAGGCGTGCCTGCTCAAGCAGGGGGGTTGGACAGGATGATCTCCAGAGATCCCTTCCGACCCCTACCATTCTGTGATTCTGTGTAACTTCCCCAGCAGCCTCTCTGTTGCACCAAGCAAAAGTCTCAGCCTCTGGCTGACTTCTCTTTATGGGTAAGGAAGTTCAGCATGGGTAGAAATACCCTTTTAGCCTTCTCTGAAGCAATCCTTGCTATCTCTTACCAGTCATTTTGGGCCATCCTTTCTGTCTGATCCATTGGCCTCTAGCTAGACCTTGACTTCATCCTTCTAGGCCCTCTTATTCACACTAGGTAGTACTTGCAGATTCTTCCCAAATAATCTAAAATATAGCCTTCCCCAAACCTCTGCACAAGTGTAACATGGACCCCCTTATAAAGTCAGTAGGATAAATATGTGTCATTATTTTATGTGCCATCATTTTATATATGCAGCTTTGATCCCCTGGTCCCCTACAGGATTCTGCTGCAAAGATCAATTGATCATTAACTACATTTTGTTCATAAGCTCTTTGGGAAGGCACCATATTTTGTTGTCTGCCTGTGTAGTGCCTAGAGCAATAAGGTCCCTTCACACCATAGAAGTGTCGATAATATATACTCCCAACTGTGCTAGGTGCTATACATACATACAGTGACATGTAGTAAATTGGAGCTACCACTTTTTTCTTTGTTGTCTGCTAGTCTAGGTAACAGATGATCACAAGATAGAAGAATAAATGACCCTGCATTATACAATTTTGTGTCCCAAACACAGTTAAAACCAACACATATTTGTAAGCAATTTGATTGGAGAAAGCATGAGAAGCTACTAATGGAGGTAATCTGAACCACGATAGCAAGTACAGGCGCAATATCATCAAAGGAATATCTAGAGTAATTTGTAATATTTTCCAGTAAAACAGATTTTGTTAACCGGTAGACTGTAGGCACCAAGATGTGGTAGGATACCCAAGATACGGAGGAAGAAGAAATGCTTTTCATTAGGGCATATAGCAGCAACAGTAGCAGTCAATCAATACAAAAAATTTGACCTCCAGTTTACCACCACTGGGAGATAAATCCCCAGGACTGGGATATCTACTCCTACCTAGTCTCTCCTCCATGGGCCTCTCCACGATGGACTGTGGAAATAATGCAAATATTCCTCTGTCCTTTATTAGGGAACAATTGTTAGGCTGCTTTGGCTTTGCTGTGGAATAAACATTAATAAATTCTATAACCAAAAGCGCCATCCCAGCAGCACACATGTGTACCCACAAGTTAATGCTACCTCCTCAGTGATGGTATCCCATCTGGGGGTCAGAGACAACCAAACCTCAGCCCTCTTACAGGTTGTTCTAACTCAGCACATGCAGACCACAGATCAGGCTGCAGAGACACTCAGAGCTGTGCTCACTGCAGCACCCACAGCCTGTGAGAGACCAGGAGCACTCCCGCCGTGCCCAGCATCGCCTACTGGAGCAACTGGCCAGCACTGCCTGGAGTACCGCTGGGTAGCACGTACTCACTCTTCCCAAACTCCTCCCAAGCATGAGATCAACTTTTCATTCTTACCCAATGCATAGATGTTTGCCAGCGATTAAAATAAACATTGCTGTGGTTTCTGTTAGCATCAGATCAGGAGGACTGTCAGGTGCTAATGCTTGACGTGGAAGCCCTGTCTGCAGGGCTACCTCTCCTCCCAGCTAATCTTCATCTCAGGGTATTCTTTTTAGGGGGTTTCATATTTTTGTGCTGCTGCTGTTCTTCCATGGTGCCTTTCGCCCAAAAGCATTACATTGCAGTCAAAGCAGCAGACACCAAGAAAACTCTCAATTCAATAGTTCCTGTGCTGGAGGGCAGAGGTTAAAAGCAAATCCTCCTGATACCCAACCCTTCTTAGTTGGCTGTATGAGACCTCCCGAGCTGTGCAGCAAAAACAGATCTGGGATTATCTCTGTCACCAGAGTTACCACAGTTTTATTACAGTTTTTCCCCATACTTCTGGAGGCAGGAGCATGAAAGGTCTCACACACTAGCAAGTCTAGCTCCCCATCTCCAGCAGCCTGCAGCGGAGGGTGTGACAGCACACCTCTGCCATTGTCAGCTCTTGAGGAACATCTCCATAGGAAAGGCACCTGAGCAAACGCAATTCTCTATTTGATGCCCTGATCACAGAAACAAAACTTACACTCTTCTCCACATCACACTGACTTTTCACAGTACAAGGGGAAAAAAAACCCCCACCACATTATCCGAACTAAAGCAAATGCCAATTCCCGGCTGCTGCTTTCCTCAAAATCGCCTGCCTAAAAGAGGTGTGTATGAGGGTAAGATGTTTCACAAACACACACACAGGCCTGCTTCTGAACCCATTACATCAACGTTAAAAAGAAATTACTCTAGCAGAAGCAAAACCAGCATAAAACGAGCACAAGTGGGATAAGAATCACACCCTTCATTTTAGTCTCTGCGTAGCCCTTTTTCCCCGCTTGCATAAGCCTCAACAGTCCAAGTTCAAGGCAAATGCTTGCAATATTTCTATGTTATCCTCAGTAATGTGACAAGAGGAATTATAGAGTCCAGGGAAGCTAAGTAACACTGCTAAAGCAGTGGGTGGTCTAATGGCTTGAATAGCTCCTGCGCACTAACATTGTAGTGGAGTCCCCCAGACCCCCACTTTGTACCCTAGGTATTTCAACTGCGCTCTGCAACACTGGCCTTTTTGTCTGGGACATCTTGGCACCCGCATTGCTTAGCTGACTTGAGACATACCCAAGTTCTTTCAGGTGGTCTGCAAAGTTAGCTCCTCCTTAAAAAGTTTGCCCTTGGTACCCACCAGATCTCCTTCATTCTCTGCTTCAGTTGAAAGCTCTAGGCGGAAGCATACTGAACATTTTGCAAGGAAAATCTGCTCAGAGACAGCTATTCCAGGTGCACAGGCTTTTGCTGAGTACAGCATTATTTGGGGTATTCTCTGAAAAAAAAAAAAAAAAATCTATTTTTACAGTAAAAGAGCCATTTGCCATGTGCAATGCACTGAAATACTTTGCCACAGCAAAGTCTGGTCTAAACATGTTGTTGGCCAATAAAAGGGGGGAAACATGCTGCCAGTAAACATTTGCGTGGTATGTCTTTGAAGGCTTCAAGGCAGACTAAATGGAATAATTGTGAAGACGTATTATTTATAATACAACAAATCTTCCCCACAAGATATAGGTCTCCATTAATCTAGTACCCAACTGCTTTTAAGTGCATTTTTTAATGTGTTTACCCTGCTAAGGGAGTTATGTTTTATTATCTCCATTTTGCATTTGGGGAATTGAGGTACTGGGAGATTAATAGATTTGCTCGAGGTTACATAGCAAATCTCCAGCAAAGCACAAACGCAGACCAAGTGTCCCAGATTGTTCTTCTCCACTGGATGTATCCATCGATATGCCAGGACACATTAAAACATCAAAGTTCTCTTGCGATGTGACTTTTTCCCATATAAAAAAAGGCCGATTTCATGCGAGCAAGCAACATTGTATTGGAGTCAACAGAAGTTCATCTATTTACACGAAAGCTGAAGCAAGGTCTGGAGCTGTTGTTGGAATAGCCTCATTTTTCTAGCTATCCAGTGCATTCAACCCAAATTCACAAATACCTTTTCAGTGATGAAACCTGCTGCGTCTGGCAAACGACCTGTTCACTGATAAAGATTCACTGATACAGTCTTACATTTCACATACTACCATCTGAAGTCAGGTATTGCTTCATGTCTCCCTCAAGCTTAGTGGAACTGCAGGGGGATTCAGCTTTTGAAAGTCTGCCCACATACTGAAGCTGCTAAATGTGCATTTGGGACTCTTTCTACGGGACAATGGTTTTCTGGATTGGTTGGTTTGGTTTTGATCTTGACTTATGTGAACAAGTGGTGGGAAATAACACCCGAATCTTTCACAGTACCCTACAACAACAAGACTTTTGGGTGAATGGTTTTATGGGCTTCAGTAGGAGAAAACCTCTCTCCCTGTGTCCCCTTCACCAGCTCTCCATTAAGTCAACCTCCCTGGAGATAGGACCTGTACTGGTCTCTAGCCCATGGTGGAGTTTGGGGAGATGGGGAACTGGGAACGCTGCAAGTCCCTCTCTCCTATTCCCTGCATGCCAGCTCAGTCCCCTCACCCCCCTTGGGAGGAAAAAAACCAACCAGGGCAACTAAAACATTGTAGCTTTCAAGAGGATAATGTTCCCATTAATTTCCAGGCCCCAGTTTAAACCTAAGTATAAACAGAATTTGAATGAGTAATAGGGCTGATAGCAACAGGAGCAGGATACTCTGTGCCTGCAGATACCCACACATACCCTTTTCAGCATGTAAAAGGGGATACCATAAAACCTCCATGTCCCACTACAAAAATAAAAAAGAACCAAGGGCTTTGCCTAAAGCATCTTGCCTGGGGAAGGCAGTCATGGGAGCTTAGATTATTCATTTCCAAGACTAAAAACTCCTTTTGGTGCAGCACTGTGGGTTGCACCAAAGGAGTTCTATGGAGAACATGAGACTGGTGACCTGTTTCTCATCAGCATGGACCGTGGGCCCACTTTAGCTCACAGAAAAAAAGGAAAAAAAAAAAAAAAATCAGTGGCAGAGCTCAGTAAATTTGCTCCATGAGTCATCACATCCAAGTCAGTCTCATGACTAGAGCAAGCAAGATTTAGTCCTCACTGCAAAGCTGCCACCAAAGAGCCCTCAAGCAGGTTTCATTTAGTGAGCAGGCAGTACTTTCTCACAGCAGGGGCAGATTTTATTTTCCATTTAAGATCAGGGATACGCACAGGTAAACAGCAGCAACGCACCTTTAGGCTGCTCCATGCCTCAGCTCACTTTGAATAAGGCTACCCCAGGGAGGGGAGGTGGTTTTGAGGCAAAATACAAGACTGAGGAACTCAGATACCCTTATCCTTCTTCACCAAGGTAAGCCCCACATGCAGAACATGATACTCTGGCTCCAGCACAGAGCCTGAGCTGCTCAAGACATGCTCGACTTTCCCCCCCACTTAAAGATTATTCAGTATCAAATGTTCGCCAGTGTTTTGAACAGCTAAACAATGAATTTTCCCACTGCCTCTCCTGCTAATGATAGGCGAATAAAGAATCCCCTAGGGAATTTCCCTTCATCTGCTCACGAGTGCCACTTCGCTAGTCACATTTATCTGACAAATCTTACAGATGGCTTGGCACAAGCTTGCAACAAGCACACCATCTTTGGAGCTGGGATTGGCCGCCCGAGCCACACGACGCTTTCTGTGGCAAATTGGGCAAGCCCGTGGGAGAGCCCCATACCAGCAATCGCTACTGGAGAAATACCCCTAGCAAATTTAAACCTTCATCCAGTGCTGTTTCTGTAGAAGACACCAATGAAGGTGATGGCATTTCCAACACTGCAGCCACCCCGTGAGGAACAGTGTCTCTCGGCACAGAAGAAGTTGTGCTCTGACCCAGGCAGAAAGATATCCTAGAAAATTACCCCCATCGAGTCATTTTCCTGCTGTTATTGTGCTGAATGCCCTTCTGTTAAAGATGAATTTTCCCCATTAAAATAATGGGGGAGAGAATATAAAGACCCATCTGCAGACCACATTTTCAGAGGGGTTTTTGTTTGTTTTCCAACATTGCCTGTGAAACGTTGGTTGAGTCTTTCGAGCTCTTTCCAGATGTATACTCTCCTCGTGCTATGTACCCAACTCTAATTCCACTTTGAAAGCTGACTCGGGCAAATGAATAGCAGGATTTTAAAACAGATACAAATAGTAAAACTAGAGCTTTGTACAATCCCATAGGTACTATAGATGGGACTGTCCAAACACAGACCCTTCTAATCCACCAAGAAAATGCCCTTAAGACCTGTTCAGAGTCAGACTTAAACCCATAAAATCCAGGAAATGCAGAGATAAGCCTGGGTATCTGGATTGATATTCTGTCCTCAGTTCACCTTACTGGGTAAATGTTAATGAATGCATTTGTTTATTCCCTACAGTTCTATGCAGGGAATATCAACAATCTGATATTATGGGAGGAGGTGAAATTTTTTTCTCCTATATGTGTGTGTGTAGGAGTTGCTCAATATAATTTATTCTCTTTCACAATAAGACTTTACAGCTCCTTGATCCTTTCAGGGCTCTGAAGCTATGCAGGGTCTGTCTTGTAAAGCTTCGGAGAAGAGGCCTCGAAGGAAAATCAGTTATTACGGGAAACGGGGCTGATTTTCAGTACTCCACAGCCTCTCCCCTCCATTCATATTAAGCTGGTATTCCAGCACAAAACATCATCCAGATGCATTTCACTGAGCGTCTGAACCCAGACCTTCACAGGCAACATGAGACCAAGTTCCCCAGTCAAGACCTGAGGAGAACTGGAGCACCCAACACTTCTGGAGTGATGACTCATGTCCACCCGCTGCAACAACCTGCATGGCAGAGTTGTCACATCAAGTACAAGCAGAAGAACGGCCATACCGGTCCATCTAGCCTAGCATTGAGTCTCCTGTAGCAGTCAGACAGCCAGAAAACAGCAAAGCAACCACTTATGCCATTTCCCTCACATTTCTGCTAGCCTCGAGCTATTTTCAGATCAAGGTATTTCCTAAGCCAGATGTGGTTTCTAGCTACTTAGTAATCCTCCATGTATTTCTTTACACAAACTTGTCCAGTCATCCTTTGAACCCTAATAAGCTTTTAGCCTCCACAGCCACCTTTGGCAGTGAATTCCTTGTGTCCACTACCAGTTGCACAGGGAACATCTCCTTTTGTTTGCTTTGAGCCTGGCTTCTTCTAGTTCATTTAATGACCTTAACTGATGTACTGCCACAGAACAAACAATCCCTGCCCACCTTCTGACTGATACTGCTGCCTTGCAGAATTCACTCCTACCCCACCAACATCTCCTCTTCTCCAGGCCAAGGAATTTCAGCCTCATTGATTGTTCCTCACATGGAAGCCATTCAGCTCAATATTTTTATCTTTCTCTCAACTATTCCAAGTTCTGCTATGTTTGAGATGAGCGGTCCAGAACTGCTTGTGCTATTCAAGGTAGTGGCAAATATGGCTTAAGCATAAACCATCTCCTTTTCCTTTCCTTCTGAGCTCCTAGAATGACCGTTTCACTTCACACTCAGTAAACACTATATTTCTCATGTTAGAGGCAGTACAAAGTAGCTAAAAGGCTCATCCTTAGTTTTATAGGAAACCTGCAAAGTGGCAGAGAAGTAGACCAAAACGTCCAGGGCCTATTCCGCCACCTGGGAGTCTAGCAATACTTTCCAATGTTGAGCCTTAACCCTCCTGACTTGGCAAATTCCAGTTTGGACAAAGTTCACTTACAATTTTTTAAACTGTATGAAGCAGTCTTAATTTCAGTTATAAAATTATGTGCAGCGCTACTCTTTCACCCCATCAATGACGGATATCATGACCGATACATAATTTGGGTCCTGCTATGTTCAGGAACACGTGTCTGAGCTTCCAGGTGTGCTCTGAGCAACACGAGTCCCAAAGTCCTGACCCTCTCAATTTATATACTATAACTGTGAAATCAGCTTCCCGCAGCAAGGTTAAACAAAACCCATAGCCACAGCCATCTTTACCCACCTATAGAGCATCATGCATCTTTGCTACCATCAGCTGTTCTTCTCTCCCTGTCCCCAAAATACACAGTGCAAATAAGTTTAGCCCGATCAAAGATTTCTGCAGCGTGAGAAGGCAGATGTGGCAGAGACTGTGTGAAGTCTGCTAAAGGTTTTGCTATTGCCAGATAATTTGATGTAAAAGATATGGAGATACTATTGCGATGAGCAGCCCTACAAGCCCGTAGGATAGATAAAACTTCCATTTATGACAAAACTCATCCCTGGTAAAAATGGCACTATTCCATCAAAATCAATAAGGTTGCACCTGTGAATGCCAGCTGTGAATTGAGTCCATGGTTCTCAAATGATGTAAAGTGCTTCAGGAGGAAAGATGCTATATTTAGGTGCCATATTATTGCTATGTAGACATTTTCATAACCCCTAATTATGGGGCTTTTTTTGCAAGCTCTGTAGTATTAACTGGATTGGATAAATATATAATTAGAGAGTGTTTCAACATGCACACTCTTGATGCTAGAAGCTTTATCAGCTCTTTCTTTCCTTCATGATCTGTTTTGCTTTTCTTTTAAAGCTGTTTCTATCAATTATGGCAAGATTTACTCAGAGCCCCAATAGAGGGTCACTGCAGACATCCCAGCAGAACAGAAGACAGCTACATTTATGTTCCAGAACTCCTCTGTTTTCCAGAAAGACACCTCTAGGTTGTCATCGTATAACATTGCCAGAAGCTAAGCTGATCAGACAGAAAAAAACCCACAACAACAACAGAACAACAGCAACAAAGAACTTTTCAGATGTCCCCTGACCCCAAATTGTTTCTAGGCTAAGGATTCCCACTCCAACAGCTTCAACAGAAGACCTGCTGCCCTAATATTTGCTGAATCCTGCTCCTCTCCTCTGCCAGCGGACAGAAAGGAAGACCCAAGGAAGTTCTTCATTTTCCGCACGGTGCCAAAGATGCACAAACGGCTTCAAAGATCTCTAGATAGGAGGTAGATACACCCCTGCCTAAAAGAACAACCACCCTAACAAATTACTAAATTGGTTGACAGGAAAAAGGCAAGTTACCTTTTTTTTCCCAGCATCCTGCTTTGTCCAATTAAAAGATACCATTAGCATTCAAAACCAACTAGTCCTGCAGGGTGGGGGGAAGCAGCACCAGCATTTTCCTTTCTAGGTGTTGATGAAGCCTGTATTACCATTTATTGCTAACTAAAAAAACCCTTAAACAAATACACTTCTCGCTTTTCTGATCATGCATGACCAATAAATTATTTGTCAGATTCTTTCAGATGTGTTTACGAACCTTTCCCTCTTACGCCAGCTTACACCCAGTGAGAATCTGAAAAGCTAAATTACAAGTATAAACACTTCAAAACAGAAGTTAATAATAGAAAGAATTTAGAACATTGCTAGTGTGACATGATATGGATGCTGTATTATTAAATAAACGGCTCACAATGGTATTATGACATGAGTCATAATGCCTGATGCTGTGAACATATTGCAGAAAAGAACAATAGCTGCTGTCACCGGGTACGGAGATACACAGAGCACAATACCGGAGCCCGACTGCTGACTGATCTAAAGGAAGGGTTTTGTCTACAAGTCAACAGGATAAATTCACACCTGGTGCAAATGGGTACAACAGAACGGAAGCTCATGGAGTTGCAGCATCTTCAGCTAGGCTCTGATATTGCACCAAAAGTACTACGGGCTTTGCTCTGTGCAGTCTTGCAGCCTGTTTACGACTGTAATCGACTGGGGAATTCCGATTTGGTAGGATTTTGAATCCGCTTTCCACAGGTGTGAATAAATGAATCTGGCCCTACATTAACACCAACAGATTTTTAGGCCCGGCCAGTCAGAGAGCACATCTGAATTGTTGTAACTTTCAACATCATCGCAAGAAAGTCTGCCGGAGACAGAAAACTGGTGGCCACCAGCACACGGACTGGTTTGCCATTCCTTTCATTGTTATATCTGGTAACTGTGGACTGCAGCTGGTGATGCTGAAGAAGCTCGACAGACAAAGCAGGGAATCAAATCCTGGGGTGCACTTACAGCATGTGCTTCCCGCAATTAAAGGTCTATTTGTGGCATGCAGAGTAGAAAAAGCTTTCATTTGGGGTAAAACTTAAACATAGCTTTACTTTCCCTGCTTGATGCAGTAACCCAATTCAAGGGGATATGGTCTGGAAGCAATGTTCTCCAAGATTCACATGTCTACAATCGTCAAGGAGCGGGGCAGGGGGGGAGAAAATGAGAACAAAGTAGGAGGAACCCACCTATAAAATGAAATATAGGGCTTGATTCATTGTCACACACTGTTAACGTAGTGATCCGACCACTGTGGTGTGCAGCTAATATAAACAGAGCTGGCTTAGATGCTAAGTCTCTGTGCCTGTCACGTAGTTAATAAGAAACACTTGGCTCAGAGACTTTGGTGGGCTCCACTCTGCCCAAGCGCCGCCCAGCAGCTCCCACTACAGGAAGCATCGCCCAACGGAGGACGTGTGACCAGGGCGCTATGATATTCTGGCTCTTTCCCAGCTTTTACAGCAGCACTGTGGACCTCTGGCAGCTGTCCTAAAGCCAGCCTCAAGGTTGCTCCAAACTGTGCTAAAGACCAAACCAGCTTCTGAACAATTTCAAAACACAGGTTGAGCAAAAGTGGTTTGCTGTGCTCTCTTGGATGTGGAGCTGGCTGGAGCACAGCCACATCTGAGAACAGGCTGCCTTCTCTCCATCCATCACAAGGGCACCTACATACCACATACTTAACGCAAGACAACGTACTTAGGATGAGGTACCCAAAAGTCAAGAAATCTGCTCAAAACAGTGGGTAGCTACACTGCATGACTTCCAATCTATCATCAGGATCCCCCAAAATCCATTTCATTAACATGGCAGAAGTTGATTTGCTTAGAGAAAGCCTTGCATTTCTTGTCTGTGTGTGTACACATAAAATGCATGCTCACCCATGCAAACATGCCACCCCAATCAAGCCAAACATACACAGTGCATAAGACATAAATAAATACTTATGAGTCACTGATAACCACCTCATAAATTACATGGTCTAACAAAGTATCACTGCTAAAGATAATTCATACAATTGGATACAAAATACACATATACGACTCTCATTAAAGACAGATAAGAGCTGTTTGTTTCCTTTCACAAGAGCCCAAGGCCTTAATTTAGAAGGTCCTGAATTTTTTTTTTTTTTTTTAAGCTCGGAGTCCCACAGCTGTGGGTCAGTTCCAAAATCTGACCCAAAAACAAGCCATAAGAGACCAAACCTGATTACAGATGACATAGTGAATAGGACATGGGACATGGGGGTCCAAAAGTCCAAGAACCCAGTCTGCTCCAGCCCACAGGAGCCAGATCTGCTAGCATTTATAACCCTTTGTTCTCAAATGGATGTCGCTTCAGCATCCACCTCTCCTACCTCGCTCCTGCTGCGCTGCCCAGGACCGGCTCCCCCATCACCCAAGTGAGGAGCTAGGCTCCAGCCGCAGGAAAGCGTGGCCGTTGCAGCTCTTCCACAGCTTGTGACAAACTCTTCTGTGGGAACGGGTGCAAGCCACTCCATCCGACAAAGCAAAGAGGGGCAAGATCAGCCCTGCAGCCTCTACTTGGGCAAAATATAAATGCCACTTTGGTACCACTTGACTGACACAGCCCAAACACGGCGTGTTTGTTTTGCTGACACATGGGTTTAAGTTTGCTCCCCAGCCACATCTTCTTTCCCCTTGGATACAATAGTCATCTTCATAGCACTTATTATAACATATTGCAGCAATAATGTGCAATTATCCTCAAAAACAAAGCAAAAGCTCAAGATAAAAATAACAGGCACTGAACACACTTACCAGCTGGAGGAAGACAGCTAGGCAGCACTAGCTACAGCCCTAAAATGGCTGTGCTGTAGCAGGCTGCAGCTGCCTCTCCCGGCCTGATTTCAAAGGCCAGTATGCAGGAGGACATGCCAGAAGGTGGACCCTCTCCAAAAGCAGGTCCAAAGTGAGAAGAAGCAGGCAGCAGCCAGGCTCTGCAGAGCTGTCATTAGGTAGAGATGTGCCTCACCTGGGATCTGTGCACTTTGCACCTGGGTTCAATGATTGCATTTGGGCCAGCCAAGAGCTTGAAAAGCTCGGCACCTGGGAGGGCTAATCCTTCCATTAGGAGAGGCCCATCAGGTGCTCAGCAACCCCAGCTCTCATTGCTGGGTCTTCCTTGATGGTGATGTCTTACCCAGGGAAATCAATATACCTCTTGGGTTTTTCTTCTTGCCCTTTTTTCTGTTTTGCTGGATATGCTGACTTTGTCTTTGCCCACAACAGACTCCTACACTGACCCCTCTATTTCCAGGCTTTCCCAACAACGTACCCTGAAAACAAATTATAGTGAGGAAAAAAAACAGTTTAAAGGACCAAAAAGAGGGAGCCTGTGAATTTAATAAAAGTATTGGCTTAAAATTCTCAGCAGCACATCACAAAGATGGTAAATCTGGTCAAGTATAAGGAAGCTGTGTGAGTATCTCAGGTCTCTGATGGCTTCACAGCTCTCTCAGGTTATGTGGCATGTGTGTAAAAACTTGACATCTCTGCTTTGTACAAGGAAGACTGGTTAGAGCTGCGCACATTCAAGGAGGGCCTCTGTTGAATAGAATTGGCCAAATCAGATTAAAAACCCAATATCTATGATGAAGGCTGCAAGCTGCCTGCTCTGAGAGGTTCCACTGATGTGAACCAGAAGCTCCTTGCATGTGGTCAGGGCCTAAATTTGATACTGGAATTTAAAAACAAATTAAGATTCCCATGTAATATTGACTCCTTTTTTTTTTTCCAGGGTAAAAGATTTTACAGCATGGAATGCTATATGCAGTGGTTACATGAGTCCAAGTAATTGTACCAATTATATAATTTGATATAATTGCACTAATTACATAAACACATAATAATGAAATATAAGTTATTCCAAGAGCTAAACTGGAAGAACATTAAAGAACCTAAATCTGCTCCCACTTATTCTAGTACAAATCAGAAACAATTCCCCTGAAATCAATGAAGTTACCCAAATAAAATTGGCCCCTACCATTACAAGCAGCCAGGTAAAACCAGCTTTTGGTTCAAGGGTACTGACTGGGCAAGCAATTGAGAGCTACTGCAGTATTTTGTACCGACAGAGACTGCTAATTCCTGGCTAAATTCCACTGTATGCAGGGAGAGTCCCCCTGTGTTCATGACCAGGTTAGGTGTCTTCTCCTCTTGTTGTGATCTGTCATGCAGCATCTGTGGGTTTTGCTAAATCTTTTAGGTGCTAATCCTAAAGCAAAAAAAAAGAAATTTTTTTTTTTTTAGAAATACTGAGAATGAGCTGGGCCCAATCAGGATTTCAAGAAAACCAGATTCAGGTGTGTCTTTACTGGTGCTAGCCTGAACTACATCTGCAGACTTTAGGGGAGCTACTGCAGACTGATACCAGTATTAACAGAAATAGACTCTCCTCTTAGACAAAAATTTGTATTTCTGATCCATTTTGCAAAATGTTCTTCAATCCTTCACACTAGAAACCACTCCAGACAAAAAATATTCTTAAGAAAGATTCATTCAGTGAGGGGTTTCCCTCTTCTCCCGTGGCAGGGGGAGTGCAGTAATTAATTTCAGCCACTGACTTCATCCCTCACAAGTAACAAAGAAGGTGAGACCTGGCAATTTTGGAGCAGGTGTCTATGATGTGTGGAAATACTTGATGTATGCAGAGTTAATCCACCAAGTGCTCTGTTGCACCACATCGTGACAGTCACCCCGTTCACACCATCCTCATTAACGCCAGTGGGAGATCCAGGCACAGGGACGGGGGTTTTGCCTGCGTTAGAATATTTTAAAGGATGAAGATTTCCCAGCTGCAGAGATTGATTCTGCCGCATGGTAGAACACAATGATTTAGCATTTACAGGACCAAATTCAAAGCCTATTGGAGACAAGAGAGAGACACCTAGTCACCTCAGAGGGAGTATGGACCTTACCCAGATGGTTTTGTAGATACAGTACCTGACTTAGCATAAGGCATTGCAACTGGATGCCGAGATTTATAAGGATGGGAATGACAAATGGGGAAAGAGAAACCAAAGTTTTCAAAATCAGCCATCAAGTTTGGGCATCTCACTTTTCATTTTGCCTGATTTCAAAAATGGAGGAGGTGGAAGCTGCAAGAAGTGCCGTTCCTGCAGCCCCCTGCAAAAAGCTGGCACGAGCAGTAGCCTTGTCACATCTCTGAAAAATCAAGCCCAGACTGTCACAGATTGGTCCCTCAGAATTAAAGACCTTTTAAATTTTGTTTCATTTTAGCCTTAGAAATCTGTGTGACAGGTTGCTGTCAGCACCAGGACTCAGCAATACCTTGCTCTCTGCAGCACGCCCGGAGCAGTGAGTGACTCCACACCACAGAAAACTCAAAGCGTGTTCTGTTCCAGAGACTGTTTCACACAAAATAGAAGTACTTGGGAACCTGGACTCTAACCCAGCTCTTCCCGCTCCCCGATGATGCCCCTCACACCTTACTGATTCGTGCTCTTCTTTATGTTTCTCTTTCTGCCCCATGCAGGTCAGGGCCACAGCTGCAGATGGGGGAGCAGGGAAGGCAGGGGAAGAAAGCTGTGAAAGCTTTTTACCAAGAAAAGGGGTGTTCCTTGCTGGCCTCTGTTCAGGATCCCGGGCTTGCTTGTGGGTTTGCAGTGGGATGCAAAGCACAGCCCGCTCCTGCCCCTCGCTCCTGGCCAGCCCAAGCTCATGGCATCCTGGCTGCCAGCACCTCCCTGCTCCTCGGGGCCGCGGGTCCAAATCCCACTCTGAGACAGCCTGCTCTCCTCCTGGGAGAGCAGAGGAGCCCCAGTGTCCGATGCAGGGCTTGGCTTCAACCCCAGAAATCAACCACTTTCAATTAAGAACAAAACCTAACCGGACCCAGCCTCCAGGGCCTTGCATTTCAATGGACAAGATTTCTTAATATATCCCATTTTTAAAAGTGCAGCCCAGTATTATTAATGGGGACTGTGTCATATTAGGTCAAATGTGCCTTCAGACTGAAGGGACGTGTATTCGCCACTGATTTCAAGGGGGATTTATTGAACTCACCAGTAACAGGGTTAACCCAAGGAACAAAGACAGGGGAGAAGGCTGCTAAGAGATGGAGCAGGAACAGCGAGTGGTGGCTTTGACAATAAACGTGCAGTTTGAGCTGGTGAGAAAGCTATGAAATATTCAAAAAATTTGATCTGGGGGACAAAGTTCTGCGCAGCAGGTTGTTGACACAGCCACAGCAAATTGCTCCTAGAGGTCTCCCGAAACAAAGCTGTTTAACCCCAGTGTCTGGCTTTGGGGAGGGGTGAGCAGAGCTACGCTTGAATGTGAATTGTAACTAGAACCCATCATTAGTTGCATGAACTTGCTTCTTCAACACTTTCCAGGTCTCAGGGTCAGATCTAACATTTGCTAAGTCAACAGAGGTCCTTCTGTCAGCTTCAGCTGGCATTTGCTCAGGTCTCCAGGAGGAAGAATTTATCTGTGAAGATCAAGGAAATCAATATCTGGATATATGCGCAGCTGACGAGAATTTCTATAAATATTTGTCAACACTTTGAGGTTTTTTTATTAGTAAAGGGGATGCATTTTACTAAAAAACCCCTCTCCTTGATGCCAGCTAATTTAAAAAGAAAAAAAAAAAGTTCATCAAACTTAGTATTGACATCTTTTTCCTGGAAGTGCCTTCCACATTATTTTCTTTACTTCTTGTAACCGATCAGGGAGTGACCTAGACAAGAAGTTACATTCTTACACAGCAGGTGAACCAGGAACTTGCTGTAAATGACCTGCAGGTATGCGGAACAGCACCGTTCCTGCGCCCAGAGACCCTGCACTGATGCAGATAGAAAGAAGCAGATGCTTACATGTATAGACGGTAATAAAACTAGAGTGTAACATTTTTAGGATCGCAGCTGAGCTCTCAGACAAGGCTTTCTGCAATGACTAATACGGTCTAATGCGACAGTTCACCGTCTGCAGCCGCATTCAGTCCCGAAAGTAAGCAAGTTTCTCCAGATGTTACACACTGAAAAAAAAAAAAAAAAAGCACATCCAGTTTTCAATCTTTTTTTATTTATTTAAACTGTACACAAATGTAAAATACTTCAACAGCAAATCTAAGTGAAAATTGTTTGGTTTAAATTATTATGGAACAGAACCTAAAAGGAACTTTATTAAATAAACATAAAAATTGGATTTAAAGGATGCACATATTGTAATGTATTCTACAATAGTCATTTTTTTTTCACTCTACGTTCCATGTGCGTATGGTATAGAAAAGACACTGAATAGAACAAACAGAATCCATTTTGTACCCTGAAACAATTGGTAGGCCTCATGAGGGATTGCTCAGTATGACTACATGATATATGATGGCTTTGCCATCTCATAAAAATTATAACTAATATGTTGGCCTCTTTGGTTCCAAAATTTATGTATAATACATTTAACTGTATTCTTTTTTTGCTGCTATAAAAATAACATTTTTTTCAAATGGCAGTTTTTTGACTAATCATGCAACTAAATCAGTGCAAACATTAAAAGCAATCATTCGCTTTAAAAAAGAAGCAAAAGATTTAATTTCAAGTATAAAAAAATATAAAAAAGTCATATCATAAGTCCAGTTTTGTCTAGTACGGGTCAACACTTTAAATTGCATAGCTCATGCGGCACCTGTTTACCTAGATAGTGAGCAAAGATAAGTGCACTATCAAGTACCACTTTTCAAGGCATTGAAATTTGCAAGTGCTATTATACGTGCATTCAAGCAGTTTGCAAGTGCTATGCTGTATCATTATTTTCTGATCTTTATGGCCATCCTCGACACCTCCTGGTAAGGAAATTGAAAGCACTCTTCTCTCTCCTCCTTTCCAAGACTTGTTAAAATGTTCCTCGCCTGTTATTAAACGCGCTGCATTTTTCAGAACGTCTCCACGCTGTTACTGTCACTCCTCTTTAGGGTTCATTGGTTTAGCCGTGGTAGCAGTTGCTTGTTTGCTCGTCCCCTACATGACGTGTCCTCGCCGAGTCCCCCGTTGAAGAACACAGACTGAAACCTTAACTTTTCATTCTCTGAACAGTGAGAGATGCCAACGGTCAACACAGTCCAGATACAGTATCGGATCCCCTTTTCCAAGACACGGAGGGTATAGCCATCCACGGGTTGCTAGTGGGCAGTTAAAGCATCGGATCACACCAGCCCAGCTTGTGACTTCGCAATCGTCAGATGTTAGAAATACGGCAGCTGCTTATGCGCCTGCCTCCTTTTCTCTCTCTCTGATGGCACCATGCGATTCCTTACTGGAAGTGCTGTAGGAAGATGCGGGTATCTGTGATGTTTACATTTAGAAAAATTTAAATTAAGAGGAAGTGATCACCTCCCAAGGCAGGTGTCCTGCAGCTTCCCATTAGACCTAAGAGGTGATGGTCGACTTTTTTTTCTTTTTTTTTTTTTTGTTTTGTTTTGTTTATTTTCTAAGTTTGGTCATTTTGACACCTGCGTGCAAGAATACGTCGTGTTCTCGCAGTCTGTGCTTTTGCCTGAGCAAAGGGAGCTCATTTCGGTCTGACTTCGCCGGCAGGCGGGGAAACAGCTGCTCAGCCGTTCACTCGTACTGGCAGGCATTTAGGTCTGTCGTCACTGGTCACTGACTTTCTGTGCTCATGTCCCTTTTCCGAGCTGCCTCGTGTGTGTGTCTGTGTGTGTGTGTGTATGAGCGCGTGTTTGTGTGCATGCCCACGTTTTGTGTGTGTGTGTGTGTGTGTGTCTTTAAGATATTTCATAGCATTAACTTATAAGTGGTAGAATATATAAGTGTCCAAGATCCACAGACTGCCACTGTCCTGACACCAAAGTGAAATGATTTTTTTTTTCTTTTTTTTTTTTCTTTTTTTTTTTGTCAAACTTTTCCACAGTGACTTTCCAACACTGATGCCTGGATACACAGTGAAACTTCCTCCAACACCATCTCGTACGGGAATGTTTCTCTCTTTCTCTCGCCCTCTCTCTCTCTCTCTCTCTCTCCCCCCCCCCAAAAACACACCTTAAATCAAGCACAACCACATTCTTCCACAATCATATTGGGAACGTCCCTTTTCACAATGTTGTATTCATCATCAAAGTACAGCATTGACATTGTGCTAAGTTTGGTTGGAATGCAACAGGAGTTCACGGTGCCCGGGTTCAGCCCCCGCATTCGGTACTGATTCACGACGGCGGTGTGAAAGGAGGAAGCCGACCCCGGGACGCCGGCCAAGTAGGCCGGGCAGCTCCCTTCACAGTAATTCCCATAGTAACCTGATGGTGCTATGATCCAGTCATTCCACCCAATGAGTCTAAAGTCAATGTAAAACTGTTGCCTGCAACATAGATTGGTCCTGCCATCGCACTCCAGGCCTCTTTTCCGGATCCTGTGTTTGTTATCGGCGAGGCGGGCTTGCACCACTAAAAAAGGCCGGTGGGATTCCTCCCCGGGGTCCACATAAATTGGCAGCACTGAATACTCTTCACAGCCCTCACATTGAACATCCAAGTTCAGTCTCCTTTCTCCTCTCTCAAACAGAGCCTGGATCGCCTCTGTCATGGGAAAAGTGTGCCAACCACTTCTTTTGAGATCAACTTTCTTTTCAACCACATTCCACTTGTTGCTAGTGTCCGGGTCTTGGAAATAGACTTTGACTCTTACTTTTCGCCTGCTGCCTTTCTCTAAGACATATGGAAGCAGCTTCAAGTAAAGCCACAGGCTGGCTTGAACGACAAACAAGTTCTGGTTCCCTTCATTCGAGATGAAGAAATAGAGGCGGACTCTAGATGAGGCCAGATCGTCTGCAAGATAAGGAGAGATCAGCAAGATTAAGTCAAAAAGGAAACGTTAGCTTGTGTGCCATTCTGGATTCAGGGACAACGGTAGAGCACAGCGGATCGAGAGAGCGACGGCGGGGCTGTGCCGGCCAGAAGGCACGCACTGAATCAGATATCCCCAATTTGCAATCGAAACGCTTTGAAAAGGGACTTCCCACAGCATCGTTCATCATCGGGCTGTAGTCGGATGTGTCAGCTCCACAGACACCAGTAAGAGCTCTCCAGAACTGGGTATTTCCAGCCAGCCAGCCAGCTTTACAGAGGCTGCAGCAGCACCTTGAAAAGACCGGCACTTGGACTCTGCTATCTCGTCGGTTTAAGAATAGTTCTAACTTTCAGCTACCCGCCGATTCTCACGGGGAGAGCCCTTTCAGTAACCACTGAAACGCCAATGCTAAACCAGGGATTTTGTTTCAATTTTCACATATTCTCATCGCAGTTTAACAGAGAGGATTCACGAGACGGAGGGGAAAACATTTCAGTGATGTGCCTGCTTGTTCAACAGATCAAGCTAACCCCCACTTAGTCTGGTAGAATATCTGCTATTATTAATCATTTCGATCTCTGCCTTTTCACCCCGAAACGATAAACTCCCATACAAGGCGAGGCAATGAAGCGGTTGCTCTCGCTGTAACGCCGTTACTGGCTGTTCTCAATACGCTTTTCAATAACACCAGAATTAAAGGAGCAAAATTGTCACGGAAAACCAAATGTCACCAAATGTCTGACATAACCTGTTATTTGTAAACAAAAGAGCCTGCTGCATGAAATGTTTCAAAAATACCAGTGGCCCTGCTGCAATTTTGTACTATAAGTCCTCACTGAATTTGGCGTAGGTGATAAATGTGCAAGCCGGCCTTTACGGCGGAGACTGTAATTCTGGTCCTTGATTCAAAGCCTTCCAATCACTATTTAAAATTATTGCTGGAAAGGCATTTTCTCACTTGCCCTTATCTGTTTTGCTTCTTTCTGTACAGAGCCAAATGTAGATTTTTTTTTTTTTCCTTCCTTCCTTCTCTTTTCCTAAGAATCTTTATTATTTTTGTCAATCTCTGAATGGGATTTTTTGCACGGTCGGTGTCTCCATTTGTTACCCTAGATGCCTTTCAAATGTGCCTCCAGGGCCCATTTGGTACCTTGTAATATTTCAGGGACAAAAATTTCCACTGTATTTGTCTACGTTTTACATAAAGTTGATTTTGGAAGTGTTACAAAAGCCAGCGATTGATTGGATACTAAATGGAAGTCCGAGCCCACCCCAGAGCTCCCAACAACAGCCTATTAAAAAATAATAAAACCCAAAAACGTACCCTAAGACAGCCTTTCGCATGTTAGTAAATACACAACTTCTTTATAAACTGTGGTGACAGTGACAGAAAAAGAACAGTACAGTGTTGCTGCACCGATCCACATCACTTGCGTTGTGTGAGATTGTGTGTGCCCATAAATTTTGTATGTGAATATAACAAGCATATGTATAATGCAACAGATCCCATAGATACTGTAAATGTATATGCCTTTGGTAAGTGGGAGGGTAGATAAAGAAGATGAGTGGGCAGTATACAGGATAGAAAGAGATTTATTTTGTGGACAAATGATATATAGATGCCACAAGAAGATAGAGAGAGAGAAAAATGAACTGAGCGACAGAGCGATGATGGAAAGGAGAGATGGGCAGATAGACAGGAGAGAGCTAATTTGCAGAGCGATGGTGTTATGGCCAGATGTGCAAAGTTCACAGGCACAGCGGTTGCCTGGATGAACTGCTGGAAAGCTACGCCGAAGGGATTCAGTGACACATAACTGCAATGGCTGGACAGGACTGAGATGGCTGGTACCGTGGGGCTGGATGGCACAGTTAGTAAACGGACCGACGGACAGAGAGGAGACAGACACACTTGGGAGGAAGCTGCACGCAGTGGACAAACAGACAAGGCCAACACTACGAATGAAAGCTAAATAAACGGGAAACGAACGGAAGGGGAGGACGGGTGAATGCAAGCCTCAACAGACAGATGCATGCAGTGAACCAGATGAATGTGCAGGGCAGGCAGACGAGGCAAGGGATGCAAGAGATGGAGCGGGACAGGCGGAGGAGGGACAGTGGAACGCACAGGGACGGAGGCAAGCCGCGGTGCCGCTGAAGGACGGCCGGGGGGAAGCCGGGGGCACGGAGGCGCGGAGGGACGGAGGGACACGGCGAGGGGAGTCGCAGGGCACGACCCGGGGAGAAGCCCGGGCGCTGGGACACGCTCAGGGAGGACGGGAAGGAGCGGGCAGGGCCAGGGCGAGACGGTGCGGGGCAGAGGGGAGAGCGGACGAGGCGGCGGGCACG